>VZRX01015346.1:0-20242 GCA_013398075.1 Notiomystis cincta | reverse complement strand
GTCCCATCTCATCTCTTCCCAAGCCATCGCCGCGCTCCTACCTCCGCCGGCTCGGCTCGGCTCTGCTCTGCCCCGCGCCCGCCGCCTCCGCCGGCTCTGCCCTGCGGGAGGGGGGCGGAGGACGACGAGGAGGAGGAGGAGGAGGGGAGGAGGAGGAGGAGGAAGGGGGAGGGAGCGAGCAGCCCCGCCGCTCCCCGGCCGCGCTGCGCAGCCCGGGGGGCGGAGTGCTGCCGCTCGGCTCTGCCCCGCGGCTCCCCGGGCAGGGGGTGCCCCCGGGAACGGGGGTGCCCCCGGGGATGGGGGTGCGGGGATGGGTGCGAGCAGAGCGCTCCCCATGCCGGGGATGCGCCGCGGAACCCCCCGGGGCGGGATGCCGGGCATCCCCCGAGCATCCTCCGGGCATCGCGGGCCCCAGGACCCGCCCGCGGCAGCGCCGGGGGATGGACGGATGGACGGATGGACGGACGGATGGAGAGCGTCGGAAAGGAGATGGGCCCCTCCTGAGCCACCCGAGAGGAATTCGGGCTGTCCCGAGCGAGCCGCGTGCGGGTGGCACCGGCATCCCGAACCCGGGCGTGCAGCAAAGGTCAGCCCGAGGAGATTCACGGCTCGGATGCTGCCGAGGCTGGAGAGAGCCAGAGCTTCCCTCTGCACACCTGGCAGGCTGCAGGCAGCATCCACTGCCCTGCTCCGGGCTTGGAATGGCAGCAGCACAAACGTGGCTAAGGAGCCAAAATCTTCTACTCAGTGAATGCAAGGTTTGTTCTCAAAGAAGACATCCCAGCAATGTATATACATATATGTAACTGAATATACATGAAAACTGTTAAACTGACAGAGGGCAAGTTGAGATTAAATTTTAGGAAAGAATTCTTACCCGTGAGGGTGGGGAGGCCCTGGCACAGGGTGCTCAGAGAAGCTGTGGCTGCCCCTGGATCCCTGGCAGTGTCCAAGGCCAGGTTAGACAGGGCTTGGAGCAACCTGGGATAGTGTAAGGTGTCCCTGCCATGGCAGGGGGGTTGCAAGAAGATGGTCTTTAACATCCCTTCCAACCCAAACTGTTCTATGGCTCTGTGATGATAAATACATATTTAAATGTATAGTCTGGTTATTAAGGCTGTGATACACACTCATCCCTTCTGAGATGCAGCACACCCCAAAGGTTTACTGCAACACTTGCAAAGCCAATGTTATCAAGAGGAAAACTCTTCATATTTCCTTCTCTTACACCAAGCTGAAATCCACGTGTTTAATACTCAGCAATATTATTTCTAAGAGTTGGAAGCGATGAAGCATGAGCTGAACATGAAAGAGCAGTGAATTCTCTATTTTAGTACTTCCTTTTGTGATCAAGCCCATCTTTGGTTTTAACTTTCAGAAGCATCTAAAACTCACACAGCTCTGTGGGAATGTGTTTTGCATTGAAACCATATGTACCTTAATAGTGAAATGCAAAGCAGAAGTTTACAAATTACACAGCTCTGATTGGGAGCCAAACAGATTAAAGACTTCAAGAGGGTGATTGTGCACCTGCAAGACCATAAAAAAAAACTTGAAAAATATTTTAGAAGTCACACATTCACACATTTCCTACAGCACCATGTTTGTATCTCTGTTCAGATCACATCTGAATCTCACCTGGGTTTTAGGTAAAAAACCCCCCCCACCATAAAGACCCTGAGAGGTGAAACCTGTGATTTATAAAATACTCACACATATTCAGCATTTCTGTTCTCAGTTAAATATGCTGCCCTCCAAGGCCTTTTTTGGCCTCATGGGATGCTCTGAATAGCAATTATCCTTAGCCAGATTTCTGTGTAATTACACTCCCTTCCTTTTTCTGTATTTTTAAATAACAAAAAATCAAAGAACTTGTCATGAAAACAAGATCTTCGTTCCCTGGGGAAGTCTCTGTTTACATTATTCCTCTCCAGGCAGCAGCTGGAGTAGAAATCTTGGTGGTGTTTTCCACATGTGGTAGCTCAAACTTCCAGGCACTCCATAAAGGTTGAGCCTGCCCATCTCACAGGCACTTAGAGAGTGACTGCAGTGTTACCTGCAGGGATGGGGAGGAAAACACAAACTTTAATGGTGTAATAAATCCCTCTCCAGGAACTGTGTTACCAGGAGAAAAAGCACAATCATGGATGGTTTGGGTTGGAAGGGACCTTAAATCCCATTCAGTGCCACTCCTGCCATGGGCAGGGACACCTCCCACTGTCCCAGGGTGCCCCAAAACCCATCCAGCCTGGCCTTGGGCACTGCCAGGGATCCAGAGGCAGCCACAGCTTCTCTGGGCACCCTGTGCCAGGGCCTCCCCACCCTCCCAGCCAAGAATTTTTTCCTAATATCCCATCTAACCCTGCCCTCTGTCAGTTTGAAGCCATTCCTCCTTGTCTTGTCACTACATGCTCTTGTAATGATTGCCAGAGGAAGAAAAATCAGAATAAACAGCCAAAAAATCTAAAAGTAAGACTGACCTTTAATTCTCATGATTCAGAGTTCAAAGAGGGAGGAAATGAAGGAGCTTCAATATAGAAATTATAGTAGAGCTATCTCTGACTAGATTGGTTTTCATAAAAAGAAAGGTCCTGACTTCCACCTCTGTAAATCTGATTTCTGCTGGTTGCCATGCTTACTTTGCAACACATGAAGAATCATCCCACTTTTAAAACAAGATTGTACATATTTCTTAGCTCTGAGCAGGCTTATGTGGTGAAAATATTGGAGAGTCCTTCAGGAGTGTTGAAAAGCAGGCACACAATTAGCAGTGCAAACGTGTGAATTTAAAAGGTGAATTTTTTTAACCACATGAGTCCTTTTTCCTTGCTGCTGGCTGTGGTTTGGGGCAGAAATCTGGAGGACAGGTCCAGTGGCTGGGTTTGCCAGCGGCAGAGCCGTGCATTTATAGCCAGATTGAGCGGTGGGATAAATAAATCAGATCGTGCCCTGGGAGCAGCGCTGTAATGGGATGCTAATCCCGGGAAACGGGGCTGCTCTTCCTCCCCGTGCCTCTTACAGCACCATCAGCTCCTTCTCACAGAGAGGGCTTAGAGATGCAGATGTTTCTGCTTTGTGCTTCCCCTCTCCCGAACTCGTAAAGCACAAGAAGGAGTTCCTTGCCCGCAAGGACCGAGGAGGTTTTTGCTTCCCGCCCCGGCTGCTTTTGGGGAGCCCTTTTCCCATGACCTCCCTCACCAGGCAGCGCTTCCCAAAGCCTTTCCCAAGGGATGTTGCTGCAGGGTGCCAGCATACAGCAAAATCCTTATGTCAAATCCTAATTCCACCAGAAACGGACGTGGGCAGGGACAGGAAAAGACCAAAACTTCCCCCCAAACCTCTCTGTCCCCGCCGTGCTGCCGGGAGCAAAGGGACCTGTCGCATTCAGGGAATTCCTCAGGGCAAGCAAAGGTGTGCTGGGGCTGCAGGCAAAGAATTTCCTGGGTGGGGACCTGTAAATCCAGCCGGAGTTTCCGTGCAGTGAGCCTGGAAAGCCACCAGGTGATACGGGTGTTGTGCTTTGCAGCTCTGGGGCTGAGCCGCAGCTCCGCCTGATTCCAGGCGGATTCCTCACCCCGTTGGATGCCCGGCTGCCCTCCGGCTTTGGGATGTGCAGCCCCCCAGCACCCCCAGAGATTATTTCAGCTCTTCTCCCAACTCCGAGGCTGGGAGCTGCTGAGAAAACTGCCAGGAAGATTTCCTATTCTTAGTTGTCTGTTCTCCCATTAAAATATTGGTGTAATTCTCACTGGAATTAATGGAATGTGTGTATTTTAAAGAAATGCATTATTACTCTCATTTTGCCCCTGGTATCCTGGCAACAGGCACATTCACATCACTAATTTCATATCTTGTACATCCTTCAGCTCTGAGGAAAGGGTATAGCAACCTTCAGATACTCTGAATGCCTTTTTTTGCTGTTTTCCCAGCTTGGGTTGGGAATTTTTCTTCTTGGCAAGCACACCCCTGGAATGCCTCTGGGAATTCATGCTCAGCCTTTAATTGAAGACAATGCCTTTGTCCCTGGAACAGGCAAAAAATTAAAACTGAAACTTGATTAGGCAAATGTGGCAGGATTTGGTTTCCCACAAATGGCCTGTTAGGTGTTAATGGTGGAGTGGAGAGGCTGCTGCCTTTTGCCATCCTTTCATCCCGAGCTGTGTGTCCTTCAGCACCCTAAAGATTTCCCTTCTGCTGGTGATCTTTATGCCCTCCAAGCACTTGTTGAAGGGTATCATTCCCCTCTTAGTCATCATTTAGCCAAGTGATGCAGATTAAGTTCCCTTAATCTCCACTCATAACTCAGTCTCTTCCGACCTTTAATCATTTTTATTACTCTTCTTATGAATTTCTTCCAATTTGTCTGCATCTCTCTGGCAAGGAGGCACCCAGGATTTACTGCCTTGTTTTAGATGTGATCCCCCTGCAGCAAAGCAGAAGATGCTACCTCCTGCTACTTTTATCCACCACTGATTTAACAATATGCTGGAGTTGTGAGGTAGCCGGGAATCAATTAAAATAGAATTTAAATGGTTCAGTGCTCAGAATTACCATAATTCTTTTGTGGCACCACATGCAACGAGCAGCCTTGGAGCCTGTGAATACCTGCTGCTTCTGGAAGCACATGTCTGTGACTCCCAGGGCAGGCAAAGCTTTGGAACCTGCTGCATGCACAGCTCTGAGCCTCTGGAGGGGTGGGAAGGAGGAGTTCGATTTAGGAGACAAATTGGGATGGGCTCAGATTGGCACCAGGAGCAGCTCACGAGTGCTGCTGGCCTGAGGGCTCCACACTGCTCCTCCTGGGACTCTCAGACAGCTGACAGCACCCAAGGGCTCAGCACAGCAGTGGCAAAACTGGGCAGGCAGCAGCCAAGAGCTCGACATTAGGTTGCTTTGAGCTCTGTTTAAATGGTTTGCTTTAATAAAAAATTTTTTATAAATGCAATGCACTTTGAGCTTTGATTAATGAAGAGCTCGAGACAGCTGAGCAGGAGATAAATGAGGAAAGATGCTCTAAGACTTCTCAGTCCTGCTGAAAGGATCATGTGGCTTCCCTGTCCCCATCCTGTGTGGTTCTGGTTCAAGGCACTCTCTGGAGCCAACAGGACCTCTGCTCCTGGTTCCTCTTTCCTCATCTGAGCCACCCCTGGTTTCCCATTGCTCTGGTGGGTAAGGAGGGAAGGCTGCTACTCCTGGAGGTGTTTAGCTCCTCTTCAAGACCATTTTCCCCTTTTATTTCACATCTCTAAGCTGTGGCTCTCCAGATCTATTTTGTGTTGTCACATTTGGTCTCTGGTGGGGCCTGAAGGTCACTGGGCCTTTACATGCACACTCCAACACCCTGAGTTTTCACTTTCCTGTCATTTACTACTCCTCCTCCAGCTCCTGAATTCAAAATGAAGTGTTTAAAATTTGATCAGGGATGTGTTCTAACGAGTGCTTGGATTATATGTGTGCCTTGTTTCCTTAAGTGATTTTTACCATTCTATCTCCAGAAAAAAACCCAGATTAACTGCATTTTATAGGCTCTTTTCTCTACATACCCCAGTCCTTCCTCTTTCCCATCTGTTACTCTTCATTCATGAAGTCCTTTGCAAGCCCCAGCCTTCAACAGGGGCTCAAGAATTAATAAAACAGCTTGTGGCATGAAGCACATTTACACACAAGTTGTGTGTGTGCACATATGAATCTTTCCTTAAAAATTATTTACATTCTGGAAAAACATCTCACAGTGCTGGACAAAAAAAAAAAAAAAAAACCAACAAAACAACAAAAAAAAAAGAGGTGAAAATAGGGATATGTAAACAACAGGAGATATGCAAAGAATGGATGTAATCCTGCACTCCTTAATCGAGGGAGTAATNACAGGTTGGAAAAAAAAAAAAAAAAAAACACCAACCAAACAACAACAAAAAAAGACTCTCTTAGCCATAATGTATGAATATTTCAAGTACCAAGGCTGATTTGTTGATGCTGAGTTTGTGGGGTCTGCTTGTGCCTGGGCCATCCTGCTTTTTTCCTTCAGGAGGACAGGATGGGCCCTGCCCCTGGACAACTGCAAAGAGATGAATTTCCAAGCCTGTTTTTGCTCTATTAGCCTTCATTTTAGATACACAAATAAAGTAATTTAACTTGCTAGATATCCTGTGAAAAATACCAAGATAGACCAACTGTCTTTAACGTCAAAGTTATGAAAACCATTATTAAAAAGATCAATCACATAACCTCCTTGCTGACATAATGATAAATGTTTCCTGTGAGTGTTATTCTATCTTCTAATTTCAGAAAAATTAATATACCTTTTTTCTGCCTTCTTTTTTTCTCCTTTTTTCTAGCTCAGGCCTTGTTACAAAGCCATTTTAATTTGCAATCATTCTTCCAGTGCACCTGCAATGATAGAGCTGATAAACACTTTCTTAGATGATAATTTTTAATGACTACCACGATTGCAAACCGAATTTTGGCTTTAGGAAGAATGCCAAGGGTGGCAGAAAACAGAGAGACAGAACAAGCAGAAGAAATAGCATGAGAGGGATGCATTTCATGCATTTATTATGTTGAGCAATTTGCTCTAGTGGAAGGTGTTGGATGAGATGAGTTTTAAGGTCCCTTCCAGCCCAAAACACCCCGTGGTTCTGTGATTATCTATTCTCACTGCATTTCATTTTTCTGGGCAGCCCCTACTCATGCAGTTAAAACACTGCCATGCTTGAATCCATCAAAGATCCCTTGGTTTCTCCTTTTTCCCAGTGCCCAAAAGCTGAAACACAGGAGCAGGGTTGCTGCTGTCTTGCTGAATCAGGCAGTTTGGGGCAAAGCCAATTCCTGTGACTCCTGTGGTCTCGCATGAGGAATTGCTTCTGTTGGAGAAGCCTTGACCATTTAATATACACATGACTCACCATATATTCCCAGAGCACTTGGAGGTATTTCCATGCTGTCTCTGTATTTTTACAACCTAAACATATTCCCCTGGAGATTTATGCAGCTTTACATTCTTTTCCCTCATACACATTTCCAGGAGTTTTATGGGGGAGCAGAGAGGGAGCCTAACCAGCACAGGCAGCTCGCTTAATTTAGCACAGTCCTGTCCTTTCCAGTTCACCCACCTGCAAAATGGGAATAATAATAAGCACTTAAGGGAGAATATTCACATGTCTAGCTTGAGACCTTTAATGTTCATCTCTCCAGAGGCTCAGCAGAGAGAAACGGCTTCTAATTCAGATGCTTTGAATGGGCTCCTAATGGAGCTTGCTCCTCTTCTGGCAGTCAGGGAGACCAAGTTCTCAGCTTGAGGACCCCTCCATCAGGCATTGAGGGACATGCCAAAAGCCAGACACTGTGAACATCCTCTTTCATGCCTCATCCTGCAAGCATTTCCACATTCAGCTTCCTGCTGCAGAGCAAAATCTGATTAACTCAGTGGCTTTCCACATCTGCAGAGTGGAGTGGGCTGTGGGATGAAGACCATGCAGAGCCCCAGTGATCACTGGGGGTGAACAAATGAGCATTTCAACAGCACTTTGTGTGTGTTAAACCCAGTGGAAGCACTGTGAATTATCAATATGGCCAGTCATTAGTATTCATTAGGGCTCAGAGCAAACTCCTGAGACTCAGATCTTCCTGTTGCTGCCTCTGGGTGTGACTTTGAGCAAGCCACTTCTCTTGTCCTCGTTTTTCCTGTCACCAGGACCTCTGCATCATCCCTGAGTGTGATGTGAACCTTAATGAGACTTGAAAAGGGCTTTGAGAACTTGTGTGAAGAGGGAAATATTAATGTCAAGCATTGCTATAACAGCAGATGAGAGGGAGGGAGGGAGGGAGAGCCTCCTCCCGCTCCAGAGGGCTCGGAGTGGTGCCATGGAGCTCTTCAATGGCCTGTGGATCCTACCCAGGAATGCTGAGGACACAGAGGCTCACAGAGCCAGTTCTGCTCACTGTCAGAGCCAAGAAGCACCACCAGGGAGTTGAGATTTGGAAAACCCATCCCTCTCTTGCTTTTCTTCTGGTTGCACAGGCAAGCTGCCCATTGGTATGAACAAATGGATATTTAGGCTTCTAAACACCCGCTCCTGGAGTCAGAAATGCAATTTGGGACTGCTCTTAGCATGGAAAGACTGGCACAGAAATCAATCTTTATTTCAGAAAATCTTCTCTTCAGTGTTTAGCCTTGGTGTTGATTACATGAATTAGATCCCTGTTACAAATGAGCCTCATGTCCCAGAAACTAATGTGCTGTGCTCAAGAAGCAAGACTTTCTGCATTTCATCATCATTCTGCTCCTTAATGATTCGGCTTTCCTGGCAATGATGAGAAATGTTTATTTCCCTGGAGTGTTTCTGGATGGTGAAATTGTGGTGTTATTTGTGGGCAGTGGATGCTGTGTTAACCTGCCAAGGCCTCATTGCCATCCTTAATCCCTCTCTTTGGATACCTGGCCACACTCCTTCACACCTCTGCTTTCCACAGCACCCTTTGGCCACTTTTAATCTATTCAATCTGCTTTCATGCTGGAGGCAGTGGCTGCCAGCTTCTGCTGCTTGGAGGCATAAGAGCAAGACAAAGTGACAACGTGACAGTGAGATCAACACTTCTGAGAGGCCTTAGTCTGCATTTTGGGGACTGCTGTAAATCAGAGTGATGGAGAGAGAGACAGATCAGTGATGCCAGCATAGAGAGGTGAATGTGCATGCTGGGATCTACATATTCCTGTGCAATACATCTACTTTTCATTTATGCCCAGTGATGGGAACACTGTTGTAATGTGGTGGAAAAGAAGGATATGTTGACAACAAGGTCAGGCTCTGCAGGAGTCATTGCTGGAGTTAGTGCAGGTTCCTACAGTGCTGCAGCCACATTTTCTTATTTCCATCTCCAGTTAGAAGCAGAGCAATACATTATTCTCAGTGATCATATACAAGGAATTCTTCATTTTGTGTGCCTTGTAACTTCTGTCACCAGCTGTTGGCTGACACTCTCCATCCTGGTGTAAAATCCAGCTGCTTTCCCCAAACTGAAACCCCAAACCACAACACCTGAGATGAGTTACACATCCACACCTGCTTTTGATGTTTGAGGCAATGGCATCATCAGCTAAAGCAAAATCTTGGCAAATTTAACCCCTCACTAAAAGATTGTACTCAAGAAAATTACATCAATGCAAAGTCAGGCCTGAAATGTGCCATCTGCTAAACCAAGGAACCCTAAAGTTAAATTCACCACTGGAGCCAATGCTTGGCTGCTCTGTAGTTACTATCTGTAGATTTTTACATTGCTGTTTATTCTGTTAAATTTATGCCTTCTCGTGTAAAAATGTCCCCAAACTATGAAAGCAAATGAGCAATGTGACAGGGCTCAGCCCAGTAATGACAGTAACTCTGACATTATCAGGGCTCTCAGACTCGAAAATCTCAAGGCTTAACCTCTCATAAACCCTTGGTTTTACAGTTTGAAATCTCTGCTGAGTACTGGGAATCTTGCAATGCTCCTTCCCTCTGACTGCACTCCCAGCACACTGGAATTTCCTCTCGAGTTGTACTGACACAGAGCTCTTTGCTCAGAATTGATTATTCTCTCCGGTGCAGAACGTGCAACCACTGGTATCAGTGGCTCCTGATGGAGTTTTTAGGCCAACACTGGTGAAAAAAAAATCAGGCAAAAAGCTTTGGTGCTCAGCTCCACGTGCTCCCCATCTCAAATTCAGCCCTCACGTGGACAAAGGAGAACGTTTGGGAAATGTACAGGCACACAAAATTCACTGTATTTGATTATTTACTTGCAGGTGGCTTTTTCTTTAATGCAAAGGGGTGCAATGTGAAAAGGAGCAAACTTCCCTGTGGTTGATTCATTCAGCTTTTTGGATGAGAAGACACAGGGCTGCCTAGAATGGCAATGTAGCCCCATTGCTTTCTTTTTTCCTTTCTCTTCTGGTTCAAAAAAGAAATGTCAGTCTGACCCATCTGCTGGAATCTGAGCAGAGCCCCAAAAGACCCACACACAGGCTGGAAGACAAGTGCCCATATGGTGTCTGCATTCATTCATTGCAGAGCTGGTAGGCAGCAGAAATACCTCAGGGAAGAATTGGGGATGAGAAGATATTTTTAATAAACCAGACTGCAGTGATCTATAATGGGAAATAATCACCGAGCCCTTTCCACAAATATCTAAATTTCTGTCTCTCCTACTTTCCCTTCCAGCACTGGCAGAGAAAAACTAGAAAAGAAAGGTTTCTTGTACTGTAAAACACTTCAAAAATTTCCCTGTTACCAATGTTCTACTGTATCAAGGTTACTGTTAACGTTATTAATATTCATTTTCATTTACACCACTGCAAAGCCATTAATGTGATAAGAATGTTATTATCTTTACAGCAATAAGTATTTATTAAAAGCATGTACAGTGAAAATTGGTAATAAGATGAAGCAATGCAAAGTAGAATGCAATGAATCCCTTAGGAAGAATAATAAAGATTTCTGGCTCTTTTTATTCCTCCCAACAACTTCACAGTATTTAAAAAAAAATTAAAAAGCAAGATAACAACACAGGCTCAAGTCAGTTATCAGAATTTGCAAGGGCTCTGAGTGTTTATCCTCAGTGAGAGCTGGAGGGATCCATTTCTGGAAAATTATTGTTGTCTGCCCTTTTAGCAAGAAACTGTCTTGCTGTTTTTGTTTAATTAAACTGCCTCTGTCAATTACTGCCTGCAAATAACACAAAGGATTGCCCAGTGAACTTGGGAAGGCGCTCAGCAGTCACTGGGGTGTTGTGAGCTCCCTCTGCACTCCCCGCAGGAGGGAGGCCATAAAATTCCCCATTTCTGTCCATTTCCCACTTCCTTCAAGGAAGCAAAAATAACCCATCTTGTTGTGGCCCCACTGATGGAAACATCAGTGCTTCCATCCCAGGTTGGAATATTTGCCCCAGTCCCAAAGGGTCGGTGCTTGCTGAGCCTTTCCTGTTGTCCTGGCAAGGGCTTCCTCCCAGGGGGTGCAGCGGGATGCTCCACTCGGCCTCCACTCACCCCTGGACCTCTGCCCGGCCCCAGTGGGGCACTCCTCTTCCTCTCCCTCCTGGCACATCCCCCTATTTCCAGTTTCACAATCAAGTGTTATTCCTGCTCCTTTTCTCTTTATTTCTGCAGGAGAGATGGTGGTTGGATTTTCGCTCCGGCGCTGACCCCAGCAGCTCCATGAAGGTACAGCACTCCCAAACCACAGGAACACGGAGAGACAGCCCTTCCTCCGAACTCTGTGTTCCCTGCAGCTCTGCTGGACACTTCCTCAGGCAACAAGGAATCTCACCACTGGCTGCAGCTGAGGCTGGCAAGTGCTGCTGCCTGAAAAAATGACAACCTATTTTTTCCTTTCCAACTGGTCGCCAGCTGAGCAAAGGCTGCTGGTGCTTTCTGCTCTGGGGAGCTGAAAAGGTGACCCCTGATTGACTTTCTGGGCCAGCAGCCTCTTACATTCACTGTGCTGTAGCCATGGGGCACAGCTCAGTTATTAACTGCTCCAAAAGTCCTCTCCCTTGTCCAGTCTCCCTCTTTCCATCCCAATGCTGGGCCAAAAAAGTGACAGGACAAGTGTTGCTGACATGTATGGTCTTAATTGAATTGGATGAAGTTCTGACCAAAGCATCTGAATTCCAGGAAGATATAACCAGAAAAGTTCCACCACCAAGTCTGGATTTTTTTTGTAGTGCAACTTTTCCATAGGGAACTCTTTTCAGTGGAGTTGAAGAAATTGTGCTCTTTCCAATGGCCATCCACAAAAAAGATTGTTCCCCATCAGGTTTGAATGTTAGGGATAATTGCCTGTGGGGAGGGTTTTCCACACTATACATTCAATATAATCTGTACTTGGACCCCAAATTTTACCTCCAAGGTGCACAGAGATAAGAAACACCACAAGAGTAGAGTGTAATGTTAATTAGGTTGAGTTTCCCTCCTGTCAGCTTGGCCCAGCACAGTTCACTGATTTTATTTGTGGATAGATTGGAGATATGTTCACATATTTATAACCCTCCCTGCCATGGCAGGGACACCTTCCACTGTCCCAGGCTGTTCCAAGCCCCATCCAGCCTGGCCTTGGACACTTCCAGGGATCCAGGGGCAGCCACAGCTTCTCTGGGCACCCTGTGCCAGGGTCTCCCCACCCTCACAGCCAAGAATTTCTTCCTATGAATGGGGTAAAACAGAGGTGAAAAATCACAGGTAAAGTAACACATTTATTGTATGTCCCAGATGCCTTCACTTTTTCCTTTCTTTTTGAATTCTCTCTTCCCTCAAAGCTTTAGCTTTGATCCATCCTGGCAGAATCAACAATCTTTTGTAAAATGTTCTTTTCAGTCCAAGTCCCTTCTGTGATAACAACAAAAACAGTACAAAAAGGAGATTTGGATTATGTTTATGTGTGACTAGACTACTGATCTAGCCTGGGAAATGAAAAATAGGATGAAATGTGATTTTTAAATCAGACCAGGAGGAAAGGATCAGGATGAAGCCAAGCGCAAGTCAGTGGGGAGGGTGATTCTGCAAAGAATCCAACTCAGGAAATCAACTTGCAGTGTTTGTATGACACAAATTCAGGTTCTTGTACTCACTGGGGACCTGGTTTTCTCCAGGGAATATTTTCAGCCTTTTTAATTTACCTTACTCCCATTACCTACACATTATGGAGAGACAGTAAGGGAAGATTCCTGTCTTGAACACCTCCATTCCTCCCCTTCCTTCACCAGAACCCAGCTTCAACCCCGCTTCTTTGACCAAGGACTTTCCTCCAGAGGTGGTGGAGGACTCACAGCAGGTCCTTCTCTGAACTTCAGTGTTTCTGTGGTGAAGAAAACATCCTTACTCCTGTCACAAGGTCCTCGTGTCCCACCCCCAGCTGCTCAGGCTGCTCCTCATTTCCCCCAGGACTTGGCTCGTCCCAGCAATCCTGAGGCAGGCTGGTCTGACAGGACATGTCTGGGAACTCCTTTCTCTTCCTTTTCCTACTGTAAGGCATTCTTCCTTGCCCAGCCTGCCCTAGAGAATCTAATTAGTGGCCTAATTACCGCCCCCACACTATGCCCTGGCTGACCTTTGTTGGCCCGTGTTCTGGGCCTGCCTTCCCTTGCCAATGCACCAATGCACCACGACCTCACCACGCTCCTCTCAAGGCTTATTTTTATTCCCTGCTCCAACAAAATTGAACTGTGGAAGCGCTGTAAATTTTCAGCCTCGAGAGGCTCTTCATTAAGCAACAAATAACTCTCTGCACCTCCTTGATGTTGCCCTCCTGTTGGCTGTTTGTCACACGGCGCTCCCCCCGTGCTCAGCCGGCTGTGGCCGTTCCACTCAGCTGGCAGAGCTGCTGCTGCTGGCCAAGAAAATGCACTTTACAGCCTGTCTGCCGAGCCTCTGACCTCGGTGGAGAAGCAACAGCATCGTTTCTATCCTCATTCAGCTCAAAGTCTTGTGCTGTCTCGCTGTTCTGAACAGGTACCAGCAGGCAGAGCTTCCCAGGACTGGATCCTGGTGTTATCCTATGGGAATGGCTCTGTGTGGCTCCAGCCCTGCTGCTGCTGCTAATGGTGCTTCCACACAAAGAGGTGCTGTCCAAAATAATGAGCTGCATTTGATGCCTGGATGCTCAGTCCCTGACACTGCCCCACCAGGGCTCCTCCTGAGCCTTGGGAGCAGTCTGGGCTCCCACCCCCGAGCAAATCCTGCCCTGCCTGCCCCGGGGTGAGCTGCTCTCTCAGCTCCCTCATAGGTGAGCTGGTGATTTTCAAGCCACAGTGCATCTAAGAGCCAAGCACCACCCTGGGAAGGATGTCGTAAAACAAATATTCCTTTCCTGCTGAAATGCATTATTAAAGCCTCCACCCCATAAATCCCAAGTAGATAACGCTCTCCGTGGCACCTTGTAAAATAAGCAATTTTCTGCTACCGAGGAAACAAATCCTTTTTCTCATTCCTATCTAAACTCCACCAGCACAGTGACACACACAGCACTGCATCTGAGTTGGGGTTTGACAGCCTCATACATTTCTAACTCTGTCAGCAAGAATAAATGCTTGAGGCTTTTCACTTTAAAGAGCTCTGGAGCAAAATGGACTTTCTGGGACTGGTTTCACCCTTTGTGTCTACCAGCCATAAAGTTCCCCACCATTTCCAGCACTGCTCCATTGCAAGAACTGAAGTGCTGAGATCAAATCTACAATTCAGAGAGGAAGCGAGGCTGGGAGTAGAGAGACAGACATTGTAGATTCCCAAAATTTGGTTTCTTCACCCCAGAACGTATCAGGATGAAGCTCACTGTGTCTCACACCCTCTGGGTGCTGCTGGGGCAAAAGCAAGAAACATTTGGGGCTGTATCCAACAGCCCTTGCTGAGACAGACATGGAGCAGCTCTTGGACCAGGCTGGGTTTGCAGCAGCAATGTTGGAGGTGACAAATGAATTTGGGCTCCATTTTCCAGTTTCCTGATGGATCTGTCAATATTTCATTTCAATAAAATGTTACCTTCAGTTTGTCTTTGGGTTTGTTTGGGTTTTTTCAGCTATAACACCACAATACTGCTACTCAGTGATTATTGCATCAGCAAATGTTTACATTTTGTTCCAGTTTAGAAAGAGAAGAGATTAAGGAATTCCAGCAGTCACCTACAAAATGAAGCTGCTGTTTTCTGAGTAGCTCTAATCAGCTACCAAGGACACTGCTCCAGTCTCACCCATTATGAACCATGCAGGTACAGGTTTATTTCTTGGATGAAAGGTCTAGGGGATCATTCATTTCAGAAACTTATGTAATGTCTTATATTCATTTCTAGAGCAATCAGGGGAGTTAACTTAGTAGTTCATTGTTATTTTTCTGCTCTTTGGTGCACAGAGTGTATCTCCTGTGTGTTGAGCAGCTGCCAGCAGGGTATTCCATACCAACAGACCTTACCAAGGTCCATATGTGACCATAGATTTTAAATACTGACTTTTCTTTTTTCTTTTATTCTTTTAAAGTGGAAGCTAAATTCAATAATTTTTTATCTACTTTATCATATATTCAGGGATCAGCCTCAAGCCAAACTAAATTTTTTTTCATATTATGAGTGAGAAAGTGGCTTGTTCTCCAGTTCAGCACAGATCACTCAGCATAAATCCCTTTGTTAAAGCCCCTGCTCCTCATTATCAATACAGAATTCCCAATAAGAAGGAAAAATATTTTCCTTTTCCTCCTCATCCTCATGGTTCACTCAAATACAGCCTGTGCTTTGAGAAGCCTTTCTATTTCAGTATTTAACAAGTGGCTAGATGATGAAGCAGGCTCCTGTAGTGGTGAAAAGAGCTGGACTGGAACAAAACTATACTGGTGTGTGGGGCAAACTCACAGGCACCCCCAGGTCCAGCCTGCCCTGGAGGGAGCTGCTGAAATGTTTGAGGAGGATCCTCGTGGAGGTGGCTGATAACGAGCAGCTCATCCCAGGTCCATGCAAAGGGAACACTCAGCCATGGCTCTGAGGGACTGCCCCAGCAGGAAGGTGACAGGGACACTGAGTGACCAGGTAGAGCAGGACACTCAAGTATTCCAGGACTTGGGATTGACCACTCTCCAATGGTGCTTTCCTTCTGAGAAAACTCGTCCTGAGCTGCTTTCCTCATGTCTGAGGAGGAAACCCAGCACCCATGCCCTTGAGAAAGGACCCACAGTGCCACTCAATCCTACCATGAAAACCAATTAAAATTCTTTCACAGAAAAACCAGCTTTGAGTTGGGTTTGTTTTGGTTGTTTGTGTTTCTTTTTTTTTTTTTTTTCTTTCAGTCTGCTATTATAAATAATAGCAAGGAAAAATAAAGTTTTTAATTTGTGCAAATGCCTTGACAAAGTTGTCCTTCATCCTTGTGTAAATATTGCTCCTGTAACACTGCCAAGGAATGGCCTTGAGTGACTGCAGCCAAAAAAACATCAGACCTGCTCCTATCTGAGACCATGAGACCTACGTGTAACTCATGTTTGTGGCTGGTATTCCAGCTCTTCAAAAATTGCCTCTGAGCCTCTCCTGACTGGGAATCCAGGCTGCTGCTCCCTGACTTCTCTGCAGCATTTCAGGAGCAGCCATGGCAAGATTTGCAAAGAGAAACACTTCTATTAGACAAACTGAAAAGGACAAGCTCTCAAACAAGGAATTCCTTTCCAAACATTCAGAATTGCATGCCCTGGGTGCTTATCTGCTCTTTCAGAGTAATCCAATCAAAGATAAACTTTCTCCTCCTAAAAGCCTTTACTCCATTAAACCCTAGACCATCGTGGCTGAAATTCCATGGCTGACTCCAAAGATGATGCTGGAGATAAGGAGAAGGGAATCTGTTTATGTACAGAATGAACAGAAATGTCACAGCTCTGTTGCATAACCTGGCTGTGCTCCTCATTTCAGTTCAGTGGGGAAGGGAGAGCAACTCCAGGCAAGGTCTGTAGGATGTGTCTCTGCTCTGAAGCTTCCACTGAATCTCCTACATCTCATCTGGTAGGAAAAGCTGACCCAGAGGCACAAGGCTTCTCCTTGCAGTGCCTCTGGGAGCTGGAGGGTTCAGTTAACCCTCATGTGAGAATAAACCAAATTTACACACTTTCCAAGAACACAGGCTGGAGCCTGCAAACCTGCAGGCATTTCACAACCCATGAGCTTGCAGATTTGGAGACAAAATTACAAATGGAGCTCAATTTAAAAATCCCATAGGATGAGCTCCTCAATTTTGATGAAGTGTCCAGACTGGGCCTTGCATTCCAAGGTGGTGCTCACTTACATTGCAGCCTAAAATTCCTGAATGCACAAGTAGGGTGAAGTGCTGAAGAACCACCTACTGTTTTCCTGAACAGGAGAACCAGCTCCTCCTATGCCAGGACAAAAGGGCAGGGTTATAAACTGCCAGAGGGCAGGGATAGATGGGAAATTGGGAAGGAATTGTTCCCTGTGAGGGTGTGAGGCCCTGGCACAGGGTGCCCAGAGAAGCTGTGGCTGCCCCTGGATCCCTGGCAGTGTCCAAGGCCAGGTTGGACAGGGCTTGGATCACCTTGGGACAGTGGAAGATGTCCCTGCCCATGGCAGGGGGTGAAACTGGATGGTCTCGAAAGTCCCTTCCAACCCAAACCATTCCATCATTTTATGATAAGCAGGCTAAAGAAAAACCTCCAAAACAAGAGCATAAAAACCTTCTAAATCCCACTCCTGAGTCTGCACTGGAAACATGACTTGGATCACTGTGCAGCTCGTGATGCTTTAAAAATATGCAGGTTTTGTACAGCAAATACATGGAAGTGGTTCATTACTCTTGCAGATACCTGCAGATGATTTTGTGATCATAAAATCTGGAACAGAGCAAGTTTCTGAACATGCCTTGTGGTGCCAAGGAAGGGAAATGCTGGGGAGCAGTGTCTGCCAAGGAATTTTGTGTTGCTCTGTTGTAGCCAGTGCTTTTAGGATCTCTGTTACAGCAGTCAATAGACATTGGAACGAGCAGAGCTGGCATAGCAGCATCTTCTTGCACAGAAAAGACTCTGATCATGGAAGGATGTGGGGTTTTTTCCAAATCTCTGTTGCTGTCCACATCCAGGAAGAATTTTAGTTATGGTTCACTGTAACACTAAATGTACAGTTCTTGAGTTATTAACAAATATCAGTAATCCAAAGTACAACAGGCAGAGAGAGATCAAGATCTATTTGTAATGAAAATGCACCCAAAAAAAGGTAAAATAAAAGGCAAAATCTAACTTCAAGAGCAAGGTGTGGTAGTTGAAATGTATAAGAACTACTTTGGTTTCATATGCAGCCCAGTCTCACTGACTATTGCTGTGATATCCCAAAGGATAACTTCCAAAATGCCAAGAAGAGAAAAAAATTTGGTCCTGTTGTCTTTTAACTGGTTTTCCACAGTAGTTGCCATTTTCTGTAGAAGCAGGAGAGCAAACCCAATTCTCCAGCTCAGAGTTGCTTCCATGGTATCATCTTCTCATCTCAAGTTTAGCTCAAGAAAATAAGAGAATTAAAATTGTCATGTTCAGTAACTTCTCAGGTTGAAATAAAGCATAGGGAATATGCTCCTACAAATTAAAAAGTTCATATCTGGGTATGATACACTGAGTATAAATACAGATATAAAAACCAGGGCGATGTTTGAGGCATCTGTTAATCTAAATGTTCTCTGTGAATTCTGGCACTGGAAACAGCTCAGCCTGTGAAAGATGTGGTCCCTCTGCCAGAGGCCAGGGATGGATTGGATATTGGGAAGGAATTGTTCCCTGGGAGGGTGGGAGGCCCTGGCACAGGGTGCCCAGAGAAGCTGTGGCTGCCCCTGGATCCCTGGCAGTGTCCAAGGCCAGGTTGGAGGGGGCTTGGAGCAACCTGGAACAGTGAAAGGTGTCCCTGCTCATGGCAAGGGGTGGAACAGGATGGGCTTTAAGGTCCCTTCCAACCCAAACCATCCTGGGATTCTATTCTATGATTATTCACTACTTTTAGGGCTGTTTTCAAAACTTCCTTTATGTGTGTGCCTTCCTCTACAAAACCCCCAACACTGGCACAGCAGTTCTCTTCACCCAAATGTTTCCATGTATGTTCTACACAGTTCTCTGCCTTTGTAGGCATTTACTAAAAAAAATTGTATAATTCCAATAAAAAAGCTCTGCTGACGAGTTTTAGGTGTGGGAAAGGCCTTAACTCCAAGTTATCAGTAGAAGTCACTGTGGCCAACCAACTGAAATAGTTAAATTATTCCGGGTTTAAGGTCAGGAAATGGTGAAACTGTAGCAGGAAACATATTTTAAATAATGCAGAATCTCAGTCCTGAACTAAAACACTGAGAATAGCCTGGAGGAGATCAGCACCTTTCATCCAGTTCCAAGAGAGTCTGGAAACATTCACATTTAAATTTGTCAACCACCCTGTAACCTTTTCTCCCTTTTCTTTCCATCTACTGTGGTCTCTCCACATGCACCTCCTTCCTGTTTATTGGGTATTTTTCTATTAATAAAAGAAGGGGAGACTTCTTTGAGGACTTGCCCCTGGCTTAGCTTCTTTAAGGTTCTCTTTAGGATCCTCTCCCTCCAGGGCTGCTCAGTTCAAAGGGAAATCCATGGTCAAAAAAAGGTATCTGGGTGTGAAAACCTTTCTCTGCAAAATAAAGGTTCATCTGCCACACCTGTGGGTCACAGCTAACCTGGCAGAGGGGAAAGTTATCCTTTCAGAGTGCTTTCCAAATTAAAAAAATAATTAAAAAAGAATTTGAGCAATACATTCTAGACAATTGCATGGTATTCACTGTCTCCAAATATTTAATTTTCACTTTAAAAAAGGGCTTCATCCTCTTAATGAAACCATTGTATGCTGAATACCTTGGTTTACAATTAGAAAATCAGCTGAAAGTGAAGAGTGAGTTTGTCTTGTCTTTTACTGTGTTCCAGGTGAAGGCAGAGAGTACCACAACCATGGAGAAATGGCCAGGCTGGGACAGCAGCTCTGCCCCATCTTCATCCCCTGACTCCCCCAGAGCCAGTCACTGGCCTGAGCACAGGAAACAAGCTGCCAAACAGCACAGAAAATGGAATAAATTCTGATTTTCTCCATTCACTGTGCTCTGCCAAGCTAACAGAAGTAGAAATTCATTAAAAAGTGGCTCAGTGTTAGAGTGCTGAGCTGTATCTGGATGCACAAGAGGCATGATTTTGGGAAAGAGATTCCATCTCCTACACAGCCCCTGCTCTCAGTCAATCACCTTTTTTAGCATGCTGATATTGTTGCTTTCCTTATACATTTTAATTCCACTCTTAATGTTTTTGCCCATTCAGGGTGCACAGCCAGGGTCATTGCCCTGAAGAACCATTCCCTGGGAAAGGGTGGGAGAAGCCAAAGCAGTGACAGGAGGGGGACCATGGTTTTCTTGTAGAGTCAAGGAAAATGTAATGATGCCACACAGCATTGAATTAATTACCCCAGCTCCCCCTTTGCACTGCTTGTCTCTGTGGGCTGGATTCCCCCAGCAGGAAGAGAAGCAAGAGAAGAGAAGGGGGAGAGGGGGACAGGGCTCTGGTGCTGCCAGTTTTCCCCATCAGCTCAGTGACAGGATAAGGCAGCAGCAGGTTCAGAGAGCTGTGGGGCTGCACTTGGAGGGACATGGGAAAATTCAGCCCTGCTTTGTTACCTCTCCCCATGGGACCAGGGCAAGAGCTTGGCCTGAGAAGTGCAGGGACCCAGAGCCAAAAGTGTCTCCATCA
>VZRX01015345.1:20592-31824 GCA_013398075.1 Notiomystis cincta | reverse complement strand
TGTTCCACACACTGCCCTGATCCAAACCCACGTTCCTGATCCTGCCCCAGATCAGATGCTGTAACCCAGCCCCTGCCAGGGGATCCAGTGGAGGAGGGAAGCACTGCAGACTGGTTTTACTGCAGGACTTTACAGGAGCATTAGCTAAATTGAGTTGACTTAATAAAATCTTGAAGCATTCCAGAAAGATTGTGAATTCATTAAGGCCACAGCTGGACAATCTGTTCCCCTCTGCTCTGCCATGGCTGGTTACAGCCATTGAGGAGTGCTGTCATTTACCTTTTCTCTTTCATTACTGTAAAGCTATTCCCTTCCCCCATGATTTTTTTTTTTTCCCTGGCAGAGCTCGGCTCTGGGGAAATTAAACAGCAATTATTGTGTTTGCTCACTGTGTTATATCCTAACAGATACTTGAAGGGAAGTTGATGCGTGTGTGTGATTGGCTTCCACAGGAGCTGTGCTGCTGCAGGGCTGTCAGAACCTTCCCGTCCGGGGATGCACACCCAGCCCTAATCCTTTGTTTACCCAGGGCAAGACTAAACACAAACACGGGGCACAGCTTGGGGTGTGGATTTTACATTTGAAAACTGCTGATAAGAAGTAGGAAAGCAGGGCGTGCTGAGGGAAGGGAGGTAGAGGGGCTGCTCTGGTGGGGGGAGATGTGCCTGGGGAAAGGGCTGAGCTGGAAGAACACACGGGTGAGAGTGGTGGGGAGAGGGGCAGGCACAGTCCCTGCTCCAGCAGCACTCCAGGTGTCAGCTCAGAATTGCAGAGAAACCTCCTCCTCTGAGCTCCTGCAAGAGGGATCTGAGCCACCTCTTTCTCTGCAAAAACAATCCCCAGAACTGAGCTAAAAGGAGATGAAGTGTGAGTTTTTTATATGCACCTACAACATGGGGTGAAATGGCCTTGGCAGGAAGAGGCAGGAGACTTGAGTCATGAACTCGAATGTATTTCAGAACTGGTGAAAGCTGAACTGGTGTTTTTAGTGAGGAACATGATCCCCTCTGCCTTGTGAAACTTGGGAATGTAGGTGTTCTCAGGGAAATGTGGCGTTAAAAGCCTGAGTAATGCTTCTCATTTTGCTTGCTATGTGTTTGGGACAGTTAATCAGATGTTAACATGGAAACCTGGGGTTGTGTGTGCAGGAAAAAAGAGGTGGTGGTGTATCAAGTAGAGGTGAGGCTGCTATGAGCAGGAAGGCAGCCAGGAATCTTGGAAGGGAAAGGAATCTTCTACCCACACCGATGGAAAAGAAAAAGCTGGGCCTTGGTGGAGCTGGTCAGGGAGGGCATTAACAGCATCTCCCATGGACGTGGCACAGCACAGTGGCCCTAGAGATCTCACCCGTCCTAATTCAGGAATAAATTGTATCTCGTTCGAGGTGTCACTGCCCCCTGTGTTGAGCCGGTGACACAAGGATGGCTCAGGCTGCTTTAAGTGTTGTAGCAATAGCCAGGCTGCACAGAGCACTCAGAGGAGAAGCACAGTNTAATTCAGGAATAAATTGTATCTCGTTCGAGGTGTCACTGCCCCCTGTGTTGAGCCGGTGACACAAGGATGGCTCAGGCTGCTTTAAGTGTTGTAGCAATAGCCAGGCTGCACAGAGCACTCAGAGGAGAAGCACAGTGTGTCTGCAGGGCAGGGCTGGCCCCCCAAGGGTGGCCTGGTACCCACAAAAAGAGCTCTGGAGCAGCTGCCCCAGCCCTCCCCAGCCTGGCACTGCCGGCAGCCACAGCTCAGGGCTCTGGGATGTGCTGACTGCGAGACCTTGTGGTGAGGTGAGGTGAGATCACCGGGAACAAAATGATCATTACAGCCCATTCATGTCAGAGCGTTCATGCTTCTCTGTTTGCTTGCAAGCAAAACCAGCAGCTAATTTGCAAGGCAGCCTTTTGTCCCGGGGCCTTTGATCAATGCTGGCCTATGTTAATGTTTCAGGAGGCTATTGATTTCTGCAGCAGCTTTTGTTCCTGAATTTATGTGCCCTGGCTTTCAGCAGCACGCACTGTGCATGTTTGATTAAAGCTCATTTGACTTCTTGCAGTGAGGCTGGAAGCTGTTTTTGCTCCCTGTTTGGAGAACCAAAGCCTGCCTGACTTAGTCCTTTGTGCTGCAGCTTGTGCCACCCATGCAGCCCCGGGATGGTGGGTGTACTCCTGCCAGGCTGAGCCCAGCAGCAGTTAATCCCTCGGGCAGACAGTGGCATCCTGGAGAGCAGGGGGCTGAGGAGGTCTTGCATGGAATTCTTTCCGCAGGGTGCCTGTGTGTGACACTGCATTCTCTCTGTGCTCCCCTCTCCTTCTCCCAGAGCTCCCCTTGAGTGCTGCACTTGTGCAGTCTGATAATGAATTGGAAGTACAGAATATTCTGTAGTCCTTTAATGTGTCCAGATTCCATAGCTGGGGTAAAACTGGTTGTTGAATAAATAGACTTTGACTTCATCTTTATCCGTGTGCAATTGTGACTGCACTTCTGAGCGAGTCTCAGGGGGAAGGAGCATTATGGTCATGAGGTTGGCATTTTCTATAAATATACCCCATTTCTTTTTTAAAGTTTGGTATATGATCTACTGCATGTATAAGTTGTTAAACTTCCCCTGGGACCTGATGGCTCTGCAATGTGTAAATGGAGCTCTAATAGGTTCCCATTCCCTATTTTATGATGGGAAGAGAACAGATTGGTTTGTACTCCGCTGTTGCCATGTGTCAGAGGACACATTAATTCACTGACATAAAGACGTGGGATTTACTGACTTGCTCCTTGGTGCTGACATCTCAGATTTGATACAAATGAATTTATAGGTTAAAAATGACTGGTTTCATGTGCAAGAGGCTTTCTGGCAGTGCAGAGCGTTGCAGGAGCCTCCCTGCAGAGCCCAGCCTGGCTCCTGGCACGGGCATATCCCCAAGTGGACAAACAGCTGGCCCTGGTGGACTTTGAGGCTCAGGGAAATGGTATTTCCAAAGCAAACATGTGCAGGGAGCAGGCAGGAGCAGAGCAGGGTGCTGGGCTCAGAACTCCCTGTTCTGCCCAGTCTGCCACAGCTTGGGCACTCATCACCAGCCACTTCCAGATTCTCTGCAGCAAACACACTTTTCATATTGTTACCAGGGCTTTTGTCCTTTAGAGTAAAGAATTGTTGTGTTTGGCCACTTGCTTCTCCTCACCAACCATCACTGTGAATATGTTATTTTAATGTACAGTACACAAACATAGTTCAGGTCCATGGTGGGGATCAGTAGCACCATCCCAGCCTGTGGCAGCACAGATTAAAAATGATCTGTTCTTTCTGTTGCCAGAAATCACCGTTGTGGTCGTGTTCTTTCTTCTGGGGTTTCTATTTTTAAATTAGGCACTGGTAAAATTCTTAAGTGTCTTAAATGTCAGCAGTTAATGTCTAGAACAACATCCTCCCTTTGTCTTTGGAGTGTTTCAGTGGTGCAGGTATTGGCTGTGGCTGTAATTGCTTGTTTGGGGCCCTGGGGAGGGTTTGGATTCAGGCAGGGTCGTTATTGGAGTTAACTCCTGCTCTGCCCAGAGCAGGGGCTGCAGGATTTCCCCACGGAGGCAGCAGGCTGAGGTTATTTGATCACATAAAACACAGTTCAAAGAAACCCTTTTTGTGGGCAATTCAGGTATGTTTGTTCTGATGTTGATTTTTTCAAGGGGCTGGTTAGAACTTCTCCGTTTTTCTCTTGCAACTTGAAAGCAACAACACCTTTTACCTTAGAGGCAGACAAGTCGCCAGGAAATGATGGGGTTTCAAAGTAAGAGAAAAGAGATTAAAACCACATGCTGTTCTTTGGTTCAGCATCGCATCCGCAGGTTTGAATGGCAGCTGCTGCACTTCTTGAGTGTAAGCCAGATTCATTATGCTGTGAAATTATCACTCATTTCTCTAGGTGTGCTCTTTTAACTGCTTAATTAATTTAGATGTGGGTATATATATTCAAATTAAAACACGATTTAGTGTGGTGGGGTTGTGTTACGGTTATAGACTTGTTGTTGAACATGTTTTTACTCAAACTTTCAGCTCCTTACACAGGAATATTGAAAAATACCTGTCTGTGGAATGTAGGTTGACAAAATGGCAGAGTCTGTCTGGCTTGAGCCTCATTCTGTCTGTGAGAGCAGGAGCTGGTGGCAGGTTTGGGGTGCTCCTTGTCAGAGCTCAGCAGAGCCGAGCAGCAGGGCTGACCTGGGGTGCAGGGGGTGACACAGGATGTTGTCAGTGACTCAGGGTGCTGTTGGTGACACGAGATGCTGTCCCTGACATGGGATGCTGTCCCTGACATGGGATGCTGTCAGTGACTCAGGGTGCTGTTGGTGACACGAGATGCTGTCCCTGACATGAGATGCTGTCCCTGACATGGGATGCTGTGGGTGACACAGGATGCAGTTGGTGACACGAGATGCTGTCCCTGACATGGGATGCTATAGGTGACATGGGATGCTGTCCCTGACATGAGATGCTGTGGGTGACACGGGATGCAGTTGGTGGCACGAGATGCTGTTGGTGACACAAGGGCACCCTCTTCCGAAGCACTGCCAGCAGCAGCATCCAGGTGGAGGCTGGCTTCCCAAGGTGCTTCCCAAGCTCTTTCCATTCCTAGGGGAGGAGTGGAAAAGCATTTATTTATTTCTTTTCCTCGTCTGCCAAAGCAAGCAAAAAATAACGAGGAGTTTTTTGTGTGCCTTACCTAAATAATTCTTGTTTCTGACTGAAATGCATCACGATTCTCCCTGGAAACACCACGTGTGCATACAGAGAGCCGGGGGAGGCAGAAGGCTGACAAGCCCGATTCTCAGCCCCCCTGACATGCGGTTTGTGTTGCAGGGAGAGCTGATCACCTTCTACTACTACTGGAAGAAGACGCCCGAGGCCGCGAGCTCGCGCGCGCACCGGCGGCACCGGCGCCAGGCCGTGTTCCGCAGGATCAAAACCCGCACCGCCTCCACCCCGGTCAACACCCCCTCCAGGCCGCCCTCCAGCGAGTTCCGTGAGTGCAGAGCGGGGAGGGAGCGGTGCCGTCCCACCAGGGGACAGAAGGGGCTGGAGTTGAGCCCTCCCCGTTCTGCTGGAATGTGGGAGGCGGCTTTGGTCCCCCTCTGCTTTGGGCAGTCCTTAAGCAGAAAGGCATCCTGCAAGGATGGAGATACTGCCCTGGGATTGGATTTCCCTGCTCCTGTCCTCTGGTGTGCGGTATTTTCTCCAGGCTTGTTGCAGTAACGGGAATTAGGAAACACAGAGGGAAGGAAGTCCTCCATCCCTTTGGAAGGAAGTCCCTGCCTTCCTTCTGGGTGACCTTGACAGAAGCCAGCACAGTCTCTTGGGGAGTCTTGGCAGAACATTGGCCTTGCCTGGAGCAGAAGTGTCTAAACCAAGAGTAATTCCCCAGGCAGTGACGTGCTGCACTGCACAGGGTCCATGTAGAGACAGAAACCTTTGTCCATAGGAGAAAGGTTTGTTGCCCTGTGAGGTTTAAATGGACAGGTTTAAAAATGAAAGTGGGCAGGTGGAGGATGTGGTGAGCAGGCAGGACACACAATTCTGGCCAGAGTAGGAGGGTGGGGGCAGGAAAGGGCTGGGAGCTTTTCCCTGCTGAACTGGTAGGATTTATTGCTGATCTCTGTGCACAAGGAGTGAGGATCTGGACTCCACAGCTCAATCCAAGATACTCAGCACGTGAGAGCTTGTGGCTGGGAGGACCCATCCTTATGGATCCAGCTGCAGGATGAGAATAAAAATCCATTTAGCAAAAGAAAGCAAGTGCTAGCCTGAGGTCAGCTCTGCAGTCAGGGTTTGAACACCTGCAAGTATTAATGTAGGAATTATGGCCGTGGTAGCTATTAAATGTAACCCTGTGTTAATTTGAAGGGTAACGAGTTGCTGACAAATGCTGATGGCAATACTGTAGAATCTGTAAGCTTTAATCCATAAACTCTAACCTGCATGTACAAAACATCCTCTTGGAGCCTTCAGAACAACAGTGTTCCTGCATCAAGGACTTGCCTTCTAATTAAAGATTTGAGCAGAAGAAGCCAGAGGGCTTCCTGCTTGTGCCAAATTATAGCCCTGTTATGTTGTGAATTTATAGTGGTGGGACTAGAAAAATGCAGTGCTCTCAAAAGGGAATTGTTTACTCCTGAGGTGTTTAGAAGGTAAGATACAGTTTTTGTGATGTCTGCATATTTTCAGTGGTTTAGATGCTGCTTTTAGTAATCAGCTAATTTGACACAAAGGAGAGGAACCCTTTGCATATGCTCTTCTTCTTCTTCAAAACATGACATTTTTGCAATGTGAGCTTGCCACAGGTTCAAACTTTGAGCCCTGCAGTAAGGATTGGGAAGCTGATGTTACCCTTTAGTGCCCCTCATCCAGAAGAATCACAGCATGGTTTTCAAACAGGTCCATTGCTTGTGGGCATTGATTCTGCCACCCACAAACGCCCCTACTGCTGGGTAGCAAAAACCAGAAATGCCACTACAGGGTCTGTTCATGGAATCTTGTCGAGTATATTTTAAATACAGAGCATTTGATTTTAAATTTGACCAGGTTCTAGGGATAAACCTCTTCCCTCTTGAAAATTGTGGCTTTGGAACACAACCTTTTGAACTCACCATGGGCAGTATTTGAGTGACAACTTACCTGGAAATGTACCACGTGCTGAACCAGAGGCTCCGGGAGTTGTATCCCTTGGCACATCCCTGGAATCCCCCTTTAACCTGCAGAGTGATGAGGTCTGGTCTTGCTCAGTTGGAGGAATCAGGAATGATGGCCGTGCAAGGCAGGGTGGGCGTAGGGACTCACGATCTGTTTTACTTAATGCTTATTTTAGCCAAGTAGGAGGAAGTAGAAAATCCTGCTGAGTGTTTATTTTCCATTTTCCTCTTTCTCTGTTGTCCTTCCCATCCTC
This sequence comes from Notiomystis cincta, assembly GCA_013398075.1. Lineage (NCBI taxonomy): Eukaryota > Metazoa > Chordata > Aves > Passeriformes > Notiomystidae > Notiomystis > Notiomystis cincta. The sequence goes on along the minus strand of VZRX01015345.1, from coordinate 24,904 downwards.
AGTGGACCTGAGCTCGGCCAGTGAAGATGACTTTGACAGCGAGGACAGCGAGCAGGAGCTGAAGGGCTACGCCTGCCGCCACTGCTTCACCACCAGTATGTCCCAGTCCCTGCTGGCTTCTCCCCTCTGCTGCTGCCTGGGGGGGTGGGCTGAGCCAGCAGGAGCAGCTCCTGTGCTGGTGCAGCTGTTCACAGCAATGTGGGGGTGAAGCAGCTAAAATATGCAGTGTTCCTAACAGAGTTAATCAGGCTGTGCCATTGCAAATTAATACTGCAGTGACAAAGGAGAACCCTGAGGTAGACACTTACACAGGAATAAATCTGCATAATCCATAATCTGTGTAATCAATTTGTGACATAATGAATCAGGCACACACAAAACTTCCTGATGCTGCACCACATCTCCTGTGCACCAGCCCCGTTCCTGTGGCTGATCTGAAGGTTGCCTGGTGTTTGGGCATGTGCACAGGTGGAAGTGGGAGCCCCAGAATGGGGAAGGAAATAAGAGGTTCAGAGCTCACTTCTCTTGCAGAAACCACAGCTTTGGAGAACAACAGCTGCTTTTTAGCTCCCAGGTAGAGCAGATAAGACTTCTTTCTGTGCCTCAGAACTGGAGTTTCTTAAGCAAACAAGCATAGTTTGTAAGTTGAATATTGAGGATGTACACTGGGACAGGACAGAGTTCTCCAGAAACTTCTCCAACTTTGTTACCCGTAGGAAAGCAGCTGTTTTTGTAACTGTACCTTTTTAACAATTCCCTGTGTTTGTTGGGGCTGGGATGCCCTGCGAGTTGCTGAGCTGTTGCTTTCCCTGCCCCAAGCCTCCAAGGACTGGCACCACGGCGGCCGAGAGAACATTCTGCTGTGCACGGACTGTCGGATTCACTTCAAGAAATACGGGGAGCTGCCGCCCATCGAGAAGCCCGTGGACCCCCCACCCTTTATGTTCAAGCCTGTGAAAGAGGAAGATGATGGCCTCAGTGGGAAGCATAGCATGAGGACACGGCGGAGTCGAGGCTCGGTGGGTTTGGCCCTCTTTAATGCAGGGGGGAAAGGAGCCAGGCTCCTGAACTGGCTGGTTTGCCATGGGCTGTGCCTGCTCCTGCTGCATTTGTGTGTGCCAGGGGGAGCTTTGCTGAGGCTTAGGGTTCTGTGGAAAAAGGAGGTGGAGTCTCTGCAAGCTGTGTTATTTCCCTGTTTGTAATGAGTGGCAGTGGATGTCATCATAAGGGGGCACTGACAGTGCATTACACATCCTGTGCTAGTACGTGTCCTCCTTGCAGCTGCATCCTGTCTGAGTTGAGCCCTTGGGGAGAGTTCTAAAAAATTAGATGCTGTTCATGTGGTCTCCTCATGTTACTGGAGTTAAAGTCTCTTCCCCACAGAGAGCTGTATTTTGCCTCTGTGGTTGGTGTGCTCTGAGTTGTTACCTGGGTGAGGCACCAGGAGCCTTCCTGGGAGCAGGGCACTTGTGAGGGCTCTGACAGCAGCGCTGGGTGATTTATCTTTGAGCTGGGTTTAGCTGATAGAAAGCAGCAGATAAGTTTCTTTCCTTGCCCTCCCCTCTTATCTTTCTGATCATGATGATGTGACCATTGATTCTAAATATTTCGTGAAGCTCCACTCTTGGGGAGTGTTGGCTCCACTGCTTTTTTGGTTAGCCAGTCATCCAAAAAACTGCCAAAATGGCATGGAAACAGCATTAATTATTGAAATGTAATCTACAGATCCCTTATTGCATAGCAGCAGCGTGCTGGAACTGTGGGTTTAGACCCTGGCCTTGACTGCCAACAGATGGACTGTTTTTAATGGAGCATGGGGGTCCTCCTGCTGCACTCACCTTTGTGTGTGTGCTGTGTACTGGAACATCTTCCTAATGCCATTTCTAACAGACACTGCTAATTGAATAATCAGCACTCAGTGTTTGTGAGACGACAGCCTAAGGATTTGCCTCCTTTTACATCTGAGTCCCGCTGAGTTTAAGGAGGAAGTGTAGCAATGGGAAGTGCTCCAGGCCGCTGCTGCCGGGCTCTGGCAGGGCCCTGTTGGCCCTGTGTGCCCCTGCCAGCGCTCTGGGAGGCCGGGCAGCGCCGACCGCGTGCTGTCCCCGCAGATGTCGACCCTACGCAGTGGCAGGAAGAAGCAGGCGGCCAGCCCCGATGGCCGCGCCTCGCCCATCGCCGAGGACGTTCGCTCCAGCGGCCGCAACTCGCCCAGCGCCGCCAGCACCTCCAGCAACGACAGCAAGGCCGAGTCCGTGAAGAAATCCACCAAGGTGAGCGCTCCCCGCGGGGCCCCCGGGCAGGAGCGCGGCACTCAGGTCTCGGGAGTGTCGCTGCGGCCTGAGAAGGCCTGAGAGCGGCCAGGGGTGGTGCAGCCCGGCGCTGCTGCGTGCCCGCCCACGGGGGCTCTGAGCCGTGGAAGCCCCACGTAACCTCACTGCTCTCACACAAAGTAATCCCTCCATTTGGGATGCAAATGCCAGCATTAAGCTCAGGGGAGTAATGCAGATCAGAAATGCTGTGTTCGAGACAAGTAGACAGTTTTGGGGATTTTTTTTTAAGTAGCACTTAATCTTTGTTTACAAAGGACTATGAACATTTAGTAATTGAGTCTACTTCTGCTACTGTTTTTCTGGAGGTGTAGTTGCTTGATTGTTCAGAGCAAGCTGACAGTTGAGTCTGTTCAAATGAATTAAGTGCCTTTCCAAGAGAGTTCTAAAGAAACAAGGCCACATGAAGCAGGAAGGCTTACCATTAAGCAGTGTGAATTGAAAAGTAGCAAGTTAAAAATAAATATTACCAAAAAAATAAAGTCAAAACTGGAGTATGGAGCAAGTTTTCATATTATAAAACTGAAAACTTGACAGAATTTAAAGTTAGGTAATTATGTGATGCACAGAGCTGTTCCAGGCCATGTGAGAAGGTAGTAATCTCAGAATAGTTATTCACTGTTAGCCCTCTCTGAGGGGATCTAAAAATACTCCTCTCAAAATACCAAGAGTAGAGCAAGACTTCCACGTAGCAGAAAGAGACTTATCCTGTCTCCTGCAGAAATTGTTACTCCAGCTCACACCAGTTAATAACTGGTGTTGGTCTCTTTTAGCAGAGTAACCTGGGCCAGTTGATGTGCTGTGAGTTCCTGGTGGACTTGGTCCTGCCCAGCTCTGTTTAAAATATCCCTTGAGATGAGGAATGCATAATTCACTTTTCCTTTTCCCTAACTAGCTCGCTGTGCATTGGATTGCTCTTAAATACAACCTCAACTCCTCAGTTCTCCTGCTTCTTAATTTGTGTTAAGTACAGAGGCACTGGCATACACTCAGTTTGCATTTCACTTACACCACTGGTAACTGTTGTGTTCTGCTTCCTTTGTGGCAGAAGATAAAAGAAGAGGTGTCTTCTCCTCTCAAGAACTCCAAGAGGCAGCGGGAAAAGGCAGCGTCTGACACGGAAGAACCGGACAGGTCCAATGCCAAAAAATCCAAAACTCAAGTGAGTCCCACAGAGGAGTATTTCCTCTTAGGAGAATGGTTTGAGATGGGGAGGGGGTGCAAATCTGGGAACAAACCAAAAACACAAAATCAATTTAAGCCACAGCAAATTGTAACTTAATCTGTGGCTGGAAAGCGACCAGTGTTATAATGTGTTCCTTCTGCTGAAAACTGGAATGATACGGGGTAAGTCCAGAAGTTGGGTTTTTGCTTTGTTTTAATATCAATATCAACCATCTAGGAGTACACTTGGATTATTTTCCACTCCTTTCCTCCTTTTCTTTTAAATTTAAATTTGGATTTTTGTCTTCTGTGACAAGTTAAAAGACCATCACTGGAGTTGTCCCAGGACAAATCTTTTCCATTGCTGGTCACCCTCATAGTGAAGGAGTGTTTTGCTATGTTCAGCAGGAGCCCCTGTATTTCAGTTTGTTCTGTTGCCCCTGGACACTGTGGAGAGGATTCTGGCTCTGCAGTCTGTACCTCCCTTGGATATTTGTGTTCCTGTGCTGGTTCAGGCCCTGTGAGGTTCAGAGGGAGCCTGCACTCCATGACAGACCCCGTGCTGTGGCACACCGGGAATGTCCAGGTGTGCTTTTCCCGGCAGAGGGGTCACTGCTGCCTCTCCCCACAGGAGATCAGCAGGCCCAACTCCCCCTCGGAAGGGGAGGGCGAAGGCGAGAGCTCCGACAGCCGCAGCGTCAACGACGAGGGGAGCAGTGACCCCAAGGACATCGACCAGGACAACCGGAGCACGTCCCCCAGCATCCCCAGCCCCCAGGACAATGAGAGCGACTCGGATTCCTCTGCTCAGCAGCAAG
>VZRX01015333.1:0-10202 GCA_013398075.1 Notiomystis cincta | reverse complement strand
GGCCAGTGTCAAACCATGACAACGGATTAAGGGTCACCAATAATGCAAGACTGTTCAGCAAACTGTAACCTCTCAAAAAAAGTCTTCAGGGCTTCGCTGTACTGGTACCCATATCTATTCAAGGGATAAAATGAGACACTGTACTGTATGTCACATCATTAAGATGACTACTTATTTTTCCTGTTCTCTTTCCTCTTTGAAAGGTATTCAGGAATCTCCAGTACCAAATGGCCATTCTCTCCCAAGCAGAGATTTTCTTCGGAAACAGATGCGAGGAGACCTTTTTACCCAGCAGCAGCTAGAAGTGTTGGATCGTGTCTTTGAGAGACAACATTATTCTGACATTTTCACAACAACTGAGCCCATCAAGCCAGAGCAGGTAGTATTGCAAATATTTAATGTTTTCCTGATATGATTCAACTGGCAGAGATCTGTTTGGTGAACATCAGCAAATGCTTTTCAGAGATTCAGTAGACATATATGGAGACAGATGTCTTGTCAAGCTCATTTCAGCCAAGTCCATGTTAGCCATTAAAGCGTATTAAAAAATCAAGGAAAACACTCATACAAACATTAGCAAGTGTTTGGATATGAAATTACACCTGATCTGGACCAGTTGCATCAAATGAATCTTTAAAGAGCACCACAGCTTCTGATGTTTTTGTTAGATCAAAAGCAGGCAGTGTGGGTAACAAGGAGAAGACCTGCAAAATCCAGTGCCTAATTTTGTTTCACAGTGAACATGATTGTGGACATAAATCAGATTTTTGTATCCAGAAATGGCTTATTAGACATGTAACTGGCCTTTTGCTGAGAGAAACACCAGATTAGTATGTGAAGGTAAATTAATTGCACTTATGGATCTATGTGTTTGAGGAGGACTTGTCAGTAATATTTTGGAAAAATTCCATTTTTGCAGGCACTGTATAGAAGCACATGAAAAAACTGATGAGCTATGCCTCTCTGTGTTCTTCTTCTTGGGTGGCAGTATTTAACTGCTGAGAAGGAGGTAGAAATTAATATATTGCTGTCAGCATTGATATTGGTCTAGGTTGCTACTTAATGATGTATTCAGCCATTAATCTTCACTGTTCTTAATATCAGACATGCTTTTTACCAAGGTGGATGGACTTTTCTAACACTGATTGCCCTTGGAGGAATCTATACGTTTGAGGGCTGTTGGAGATTCTCCCATGGCAACCTACTACCATTGTGGCTTAAACTAAGGAATGTGTATACTTTTTTTAGAAAATTACTTACTTATGCTGAAAATCCTGTGGCAGAGTAGGAATTCCTCATATGTTTAAGCTTATCTGTAACTTGTTATTTCATTGACAGAGATATTTGCATTTCACCATCTTTTGCTGGCTTTGTGTTTTCCCTGATTTGTATGTGCTGAGAAACTGTGCAGATCTGAACCTGAGCTCGAAAGAGATGGGAAGTCATACCATCAGTGTCTCTGGAAGGTGAAGTGGCCTTCACATACCACTAGATGGTGGTTATCCCATCTAAACACGGATGATGCTGGAGAGGGCAGGCACCATGCCCAAGGCTATGGCAAGCCTTTTCAGCACTGGTCATCTAGGACTTGTGTCTTGTTAGATCTGTCCCTGAAAAAGCTTTACAGGCCAAAATAGTCACTGCAAAAGGAGCAGTGATAGGAGGGGATTTTTTAATTTGCTTTTGTATTCCAGACCCTCTTAGTCATGGCCAGCTGTAGCTCATGGGAGACAGTCCAGCAGTGAGTGAATATTTATTCAGAGATAAACTTTTACTGGTTTTATAGGAGGAATGGGAGATTTAAATAACGATATTGCTGAAGTGTTATCCCAATTATCAAATACAGGATATTTTGCTCTTGATGGAGCAAGGGCCACATAAGCAGTTTTGACTAGAATGGCTCTAAACAGCCAGATTATTAAAATTGGAGATATGCTGCTATTTATTTGATGAATAGGACACTCCTTGCATGCTCTGGAAAGTCACATAAGATGCTGAAAAATCTGGCATTATGAGGTTCAAAATGTAGTTTGCAGGACCATGTTGCCTGGCATTTTTACATGTAATTACAAAAGAAATGTGTAGTTGTTTGTTTTCATATAGCTTGGAGTATGGTCTTTGCTTTTAGAAGGCTGGGCCATGATTAAGGGCTTCCAGCTATTTGGGGTCAGCTTCTGCTTTTTGATGGTATGTGAAGGGTAGCTTTCAACATGACCAGATGTGATCTGTATCACTTGCTGTGGTTCACAAAGATGGTGTATGAACCCCAGCCCTTAGAGAAACAGTCTTTTCTCACCTCCTTGGTGAGCTGAGCAAAACTGTCATGATGCTTAACCAAAGGGGAGAAGCTGTCTGCATCAATTAGTAAGGCCAAAGAAATCAATGAGAAATCAAATACTGAGGATATTAATGACATACCTTGGAAAACCAGAGCTGTCTATGGATTAGATTGCTGTAGTAAAGCAAGATCTGCCTGTGACATTTGGCTGTCCTAAGTGCTGCTGGACCCCAAAGTGGTGCTTTAGGAGGTAAGTTAATGGTGGATGTATGGAGCTTTAAGCTCTTTCTGTAGAGGAAAATATGGAAAAGATACTCCTCCACACAGAGACAGGGTGCGGGAAGAAGACTGGTATGAGCTGCTGACCTACTGTTTATACATTTTATTAGAAATTTGATCCAGTAGCAGCCAGCTGAAAATGACTAATTTTGCTTTGGCAGAAAAGTGTGTTGATGTGCCAGTTCTATTCACCTGAGGAGGGCTCCACGTATTTCAGTGGAATAATTGTTACTTTATAGACACTATAGATCCTTTTTCCTTCCTGTTCTGTGGTTCCTCTCTAAGCTTTCTTCCTCACTTGTGTGCTCGGGGCAGGCCCTTGGCAATGGTGAAGGTGAAAAAAGTCCCTCCTGCACAGAACAGTATTTACAGCCCCATCATGCTTGCTTCCCAGATGCTGCCCAAAGTCCTCATGACGAATTTTTTTGCAAAAAAATTGTCCTTACTTTTATGCATCCATTGCTCTTCATGTAGTTAGAGGGGCTGATGGGCTGTGTGGGAGTGATTGCTCCACTATGTAACCCTTTGCTTTGAGTACTTCCAATCCATTTCCTTCAATTTCCCATCTTGATATTTCCCTCAGTTGACCTGTGTAAAATGGAGGCTCTTTAGTTATTTATCATCTCATGACATGGTTAGAGAATGATGCTAATAACACCAAGATTGTGGGTTCAATTCCTTGCATAAGAGTTGGAGTCAGTGATCTCTGTGGGTCACTTCCAACTCAGGACATTCTGTGAATCTGCAAATCTATGCTATGCTATTGACCAGAATCATATTAACTTTTACATCTGTTGTAAGTTTTGGCATTTATGGAGAGACTGATGAGGAATGGATACTTGTTTTTGGGGAAGGGCTCATACCATGTTGAGAGAGAAGGCAGCTATTGTACAGTGACAGGGAAATAAAGCATCAGACAGTCTTTTGAGAGAAACAGTAATGATTGTGTGTGCTGGGTGAGGCAGGGATCCCAACATGTGCTCCCACCATTAAAGACTGTCCGGTGTTGTGCATCAATGGGCAGCACACCCAGTGGTGCCTCTGGGCACATGTACATGTGTGGTCCACACAGCACAGATGTGTTTCCTGCACGTGTGGAGCATGAAAAACGTCCAATGACAGAGGGAGCCAGGGGCTGAGGGTTGTCTGTGCAAACAGCATCAGTCCTTTCATATCTATATGTTGTGGGGAGAAACCATGACATGAAGTCAGTACTCAGAAGCGCTCTGGCCCATGTCCCCCTAACAGAGCCTTGCTATAAAGATGAATTCTTCTATTAAGAGAATCCATAAGAATTAAGACCTTTCTCTCATGTTTGGGCCCTCTTATGCTCATTTTCTGCAAATAGCCCATGATTAATTTGCACTGGCTGCAAGTGTTCACGGAAAACTGGTTTCACTTTTTTCTGGGCATGGGTATGGAAATGCACATAGTGGTATGTTTGCAACACCAGTGTTGCACTGCCACTCTGTACATGGCTGCTGTGTACCAGCTCTGTGTGTCTTGTCCCTCTGCAGGGACAACACCTGCAACGATGTAATGCCAGACCTTGTAATTATCAGACCTTGGAAAAGGAAAGCAGCTTCCATTCTCTCTGTGCTCTGTGCTCTGTGCTCTGTGTGTGTATGTGGATGGGCCTTGCTGCTCCCTAGTGTATTGGCTCTGCAGTGAAGCTTCCCTGCCCACAGGGAAGGCTGTTGGTGTTGCCAACACCCCAGATTCCCTTGGAACAAACCAAACTGACACAAGGTGTGGCTTTTACCTGCCTGCCTGCCCTGGAATTGTGTTGTGCACCTATACCTGTGTCAGACCAACACACTTTAGTCTGGCCTCTGCCATAAGCAACCTCCCGTTGTTCATAGTCAATTGTCACTGCAGTGACAATTCAGACTTTATCCAGAACTGGCACTTGTTCTGTGCAGAACTGCAATACTGAGTGGCATAATTTTCCAGTGCCCATTGTCCATTAAGACCTGAAGGAACTGGAAGCACTGGCTGTACTCAGCAAACCCTTCTGCGTGGCAGTGAGGGTGATTGTCCTCCAATGGCTTCCTGTGATTCCAGTGAGAAGGATGGAGGACCTCTCCCCAGCATCTTTGGGAAGTTGTCCCAGACTGGCCAAGCCTGTGTCACTATGTTTTGTGAACTATTGACCCAAGCAATTCTCCAGTCAAAGCACTGACAAAGGCAGGAGATGTTCCTGGACACCAAGACCCAGGAACATCAAGGAGACTTGGGGACTTCTGGTATTTGAGGCTGGATAAGTGCAGGAAACCCCCATTGTAGCAGGCAGGGGGCAAGCCTGGGGCTTGTGGATCAATGTGTTTGTGGAGGCTGTGAGAGCAGAATTAATGCATCTATGGGTGAAAAATGGAGGGTGAAGGATATACAGCTGGATTGGCTCAATGAGAGAGACAGTCCCAGTTAATTTTCTCAGAATAAAGAAAAGAATTATCCATGCTGGATTTCTGTCCACAACAGAAATGGATTCTTTTGTACTTTCAGTTTCACACATGGGTCCAATCGAATACTCATTGAAGCCAAGAGGAATATTTCTATTGACTTCAATAAACTTTAGATCAGGGCCATAATGAGGCATAACATGATGTGACCAGACTCAACACTATGTAGGTCACCAGCTTAGAAGATAACTGCTTGCTGCTAATAGCAAATAATTCCCAGGCCCTTGCTGGTGCTTTCCCATTGCTTTTAGCTAGAACTAAACAAAGTATCTGTTCTCAGATTGATTTCCGGATAAAATGTAGATATTCTGGGCTCATACAGAAACCGGTAACCAGGCATGTAGTAACATATAGTAAGACAGCTATTCATGACATGGAGTGCAAGTAAATGTGGATCTGGAGATAGGCATAAGCAGATGGAATTTGGATAACTAATGGAATTTGGATAGCCAAGGAATCCCCAAAAAATTACTTATGATTTAGAAAAAGTGGAAGAATTGCGTGAAGTTGAAACTTTGTTGATGCAGAGATAGTTGTACCAAGGAAGTTCTCTGAATTGACCAAGAGAGGGGAATAAAATTCTTTTGAAAATCTTCAAGTTTCACTTTCTTCCTAAGTATGCTCCAGCTTTGAAAGAGGATTCTTGGGGGTTTTTTGCTAGGAGCAGCTGGAATGCAGCTTCTGAGAGGAGTGAGATACACAATCTCCCTTACAGTACTGGAGTTTGATCTTTGGGAATAATGGAAAACTCTAGTAAAGCCAGAAAGTAAAACTCATTTGTGTTTTAAGAGGACTCACTCCCCAAGTGCAGTTGCTGGAGAAGCAGAAGGAAGGAATGAATCTACTAAAAGGTGTCCCTGCCCATGGCAGGGGCATTGAAATGATATGATCTTTAAGATTGCTCCCAACCCAAACCATGCAATGATTCTATGAACTGCAGGACCATACACTTGGTCCTGGTCCCTAGAGTGTGAGAAATATGTTTTTTCTTGGGAAACCTTTGGGTAGACAGAGGCTGTCGAGCATCTGAAAATACTGTGACACTTTTATTGAGAAATGCAGAACTAGTATTTGTTTGTGTCTTCCCAAAACTTCATGTTGTCCAGAAACAGTGAATGAAAATTATTCATGGATAGTTTGAAGAAGCAAATCTTTTTTCAATCTGTCAGTTGCAGGAACGATTTGAACATTCCAAAGCAAGCTCTTAACCATGGCTGCATTACATTGTGTGCTAAACGAGAAACAAATTAAAAAGGAAAAGGAAACAATGTGTGGCTCAATAAATGTACACAAATACTAAAATTGAGAAAAATAAAGACAAAAAAAGAGGTGAAGCAGAGCCTAGTAAGGCTCTGCCAGCTCTGCAGGAGTCCAGGCAGTAGTGGATAGGAAGACATGGCGCTGCAGGGTCAGCACCCTGAACCACAGTGAGATGCACCCCCAGCTCTGCCAGAGTGGCAGGGGTCTGAGGTGGTGATAAGGGGTCACGGGATACAGGATGGTTTTGTAGGTGGCTGCGTTACCCCCGTGCCTTCGCTCAGGCCACCCTGCTGGCAGCCCGTTGCCAGTGTCAGCACCTGGGTGGGCTGCCCTGGCTGCTGGTGCTGATGCTGGTGCCAGATTGGCCCAGTGGCTGCTGGCGGGTGCTACCTGCTAATCCTCAATCTACTGACGTGTGATCCTCTGTACCCACAGAAAAGAGAAGGAGAGGGTGGGTGCTGGCAGTGCAGAGAGGAGCAGGGAGTAAAGGCAGTTCTCTGGCTTTTACAGCTGAAATCTCCCCTGTTCAAGCCTGTAGCCTTACTGATGGGAGGGCTCTAAAATCCAGCCTAGGAGAGCACATCAGGAGACAAAAAACCTTCCCATATTTACTCTCAGTAGACTATCAAACAACACCAGGCTATTAATTTGGCTTTTGAGTCTTCACTAAAGCCCATAAAAGCGCACAGTTGTCAAATGGAGTTCATTTTAATTTCCTTTCAATCACAGTAAATTATTCAGGTGATAAATCAGCTGGGGCAGCCTCCTGGCTGTAATAGAAACCCTAATTCCTGGCTAATTATCCAGCCCATTGCTGCCAGCAGATCAATACCCCTACCGAATGGAAAGGGCGTGGGGTCCAGGCGGACAGGATGGTAGAGGGACAGCAGCTGGGAGCACAGGCACCCATGACCTCTGCCCTGTGTGGGGGCTGTAAGGGAAAAAGCTGTGCTCCTGCTGGTTGTCAGGATATCGCTGACAAGGGGCACTGGCCTCTTGCTGCAGTTGTTGATTCTCTGAGACCTGGGCTTTGCTGCTTGTCCCCATGGTAAGCCATGTCAGGGGGGCTGAGTGGTGTGGGAAGGAGCGGCTCCCACCCTGGGTGGTGCATGTGTGTGCTGTGGAGGCGTACCCACATCTACTGCAGCCCTTTCTGCCAGCCAGTTGTGTCCTTTAAAGACTACTGAGAAAGAAATTTCAGGCTGGCAATATTTTTTCTTGTCCAGTAGAACCTTTCAATAATAGTAAAAACTAAACAGGTAAACAAAAGATGAGAGGAACAACACTCTGTAACATGGAACATTTCACTGGGACAGAGCAGCAGCTTCTGGGAGATGACAGCAGCATTACCCCCACCTCCTTGCATGAGGTGTTTTTTCTGCTGCTCCATCACAAAACACTTTGAGCCTCAAGACTATGCTGTCAACTGCTGTCTCAGGTTATTCTGCAGAAGTGTCTGATAGAGCTCCACTGTCTGTCTCAGATGTTCTCATCTGACACCTGTGCTGCTGTAGAGGCTGAAGCCCCCTCAGGACAGTGTCTTCTCTGAGCTCTATGTCCCTTCATTGCACTGCTGGGGATGCAGGGCGATACACCACCTTCTCCTTTGGCTCTGCTCTGGTTTAGATTGAAAAAGGAGAAAGAAATCTGCCATAGTGTTTCTTCTTGCTAAAAAATCAACTTTTTTTTNNNNAAGGCTTTTCTTTTAGAATAGCAGCAGAAAGCACAGCTCCTTTGGCCAGTACCTCCTCTTTGCATTTTTGTTCTTTTGACCTTCATTGAGAGCATTTTTTGTGCATGAGCTTCTGAAGACCACACAGAATTCCATGTGTGTGCCACCTTGTTGTGACATGTCATGTTGGGTGGTGATGGTCACAGCAGATTTTGTTGTATGACACCTGTGTGTGTTCTGTGTGACAAGGGGGCTGTGGAGGTGAAGAGTTTTCTAGGGAAAGAGCATGACAGGAGCCATGTATCCAGCGAACGTCTTCCTGCACCAACATCATCCTTGTGAAAAGCAACCCTGCATCTTTCAGGGGCAGCTGAGGATGTCTGAGGGGTCTGGAATTGAAATGGCTGGTCTTTGAGTAAGCAAGAGATGTGAGAAGAAGGGCAGGGGGTTGCCCACTCTCCTGTCCGGCATAGAAATGGTGATACTCCCCACCTCCACTGCAGTTCAATGCCCCTTCCCAGAGGTCCCTCTCTGCAGAAGCATCAGTTTTCCCACTTTGTCTGGAAGTAATGGGCAGCCCGGGGGCAGAATTTCTCCTGCAGACTTTTTCAGAAGGTGACAGGGAGCATTTCTTGCAGTCTGCAATACCTTGAGAACATGACCATGCTGAAGAGAAGCTGCTAGTAGAAGAGAGAGCTGGGGCTTCACTGCACATACCCTTCTGTGATGGCAGTCAGCAGAGACCAAGCTGAAGAAGACTAACAGCACATACATTTCAGGGATTTTAGGGTAAATTTGAGAGACTGGAGCTCTCCCAGTGCCTGTTAGGGGGTTAGGGAAGCCTCAGTGATGGCCACAGCTGATGCAAATGATGCTTCTCTCTTAGTCTGAGCATTGGGTTTGCTGGGCTACATTCTCCAGCTCACATGACTCTGTCTGGGGACTATCTCTGGCTTCAGGGTTGCCAAGTGTGAGTCCTTTTCCTACACAGGGGAGTCCTTGTCACTTCCTCCTCCCTTTGACCCATCAGAAAGGAGGAATCCCAAAACACCAAGGTAGACAGCTCCTTTGAGAATTGCATTGTATTCCTGATTTTAAATATCTTTTCTTTTCCTCCCGACTGCTCTCAAATATGACTATATGTAAAAATACAAATTCACAAGTTCAAGGAAAGGCCAGCCTTGCTGTGGCTTGCGCTCCCACATCTCCTTTGCCCTTGTCTCTTTTCTCTTTTTTCTGAATAAACTGAGGGGATGTCTTCTCTCCCTGGCAGGCTCCCCACATTGTACACAACTCGAGCAAAGGGAATGTTGGTGACATGTGGCACGGTCAGCAGCTGGCAAAGGCAGACCATCTCTCCTCCACTCTGAGAGCTCCTTAGGGATGAGGATGTTACTGTGGAGGAGTGTTGGTGTGCTTTTTCCCTATGAGCCTGGTGTCTTGGTTTGAAAGACAAGTGTCTGCCAAGGAAGGCAGAAACCTCCTTTGGAATGGAAAAAATATGACTGCCTTCCCTCCAAATTATTATAACTTTAAAATTAGGAGGCTTTCTGTCAAAGATATTAGAAAAGGAATAACAGTTCTTTACTAGTATGTATATGGATAACAAGGCAAACAAACGACAACTATGGCAGCAACAGCAAACAACACCACTGAGAGCCTTCTGTCGGCTACAGGCACTTTCCCCCTTGGTGCAGTTCCGCTCTCAGCCGGCAGGGGCGCTGTGGCTCCGTTGGGCAGGGCAGGTGCGATGGTTCCCCCGCGGCTGCAGGGGGCGCTGTGGGGCGAGCTCAGCCTTGTCTCCCTCACCCGGTAATGGCAGGCGGACTGGATGGCGAAAGGCGCTACAGCAGGAACCTCGGAGCAGCTGGTGCGAAGGCAGGGAGGAGCAGGCTCCAGAGAAGCAAATGAAATATATCAGAAACTCCGCAGATGTAGTAGGAGCCATGGGGCGTGTGTGTGTGGGTGTGTGTGTGGGTGTGGTGTGGTGGTGTTTGGGCAGGCACGGGGTGCTGGGTTACAGCGTAGTGAAAAACACAGAGCAATGGCAGAGAAGCTACAGGGCTGGGCAGCGGCAGCCAGCCCCTGAACATGCCAGGGAGAGGCTTTCTGGGACGGGGAAGTGGGAGAGGTCCCGGGATTTCCCCTGAGGCACCTGAATGGATGATGAGGGTCTTTTTCTAGTGAGATTGGCTGTTAATAGGGTACCAGTGAAACAGCCACTCTTATGGGCAGAGCTTCACTCATGTAG
>VZRX01015332.1:0-55657 GCA_013398075.1 Notiomystis cincta | reverse complement strand
TCTAAAACCGTCGACACCATTACATAAGGAGAGGTGGAGTTTCACGTGTGTACTCTGTGTGTGTATTTGTGCTTCTCAAAACATGCATATTTGAGGGATGCTTAAACAGTAACTGACAGGAGAGTTCTTTAGTCAGAGACCATTTTATCTGAATGATTTGTTTTCATGTGATAAAAAGTTGTTTCTGAAGTAGGAGCGAGGAACAAGTCAACCAGGTACAGCAGTGTAAGTGGGGGAATAGTTGTGATTGAATTAAAGATGTGTTTAAAGGCACTTTCCATATGCCTAGCATGCTTATCAAGAGTTCTCTGCCAGCAGCATTCTGTGCTGGTAAGGGCTAGGCACCCTGCCTGTCAAACAGGAAATAACTGGTCTGGAGGGCTTTTAGCAAAATCCTCCGAATTCTGAGGCTGTTCATGCTCCTGACATTGACTGCTGGTTCTGCAGGCTTTGGTCTCTCTCTCCCCTTGCTAAGGCAAGCCTGGGGTGTGGAGGCTGCCTGCCCTCTGTGCAGGCACTCAGCACTTCTGCAGGGGACTGTAGGTGCAGTGCCTTCGACCAGAGACTGCCAGGGAGTGTCAACGGGCCCCAGCACCTTGGGGGTTGTGGTCACAGAGCACAGACCCCAGCTGGGCATCACAGAGGGACACTGCAGGAGCCTGGCTGCAATCAGCTCAGAGAGCTTTGGGCTTGTCCAGCTCACTGTGCTCAGACGGGAGGGAGGAAATGTAACAGCTTTGAGGTGGGGGTCTAGGGGAGAGCAGGAGTACATGCACAGTAGGCAGCACGGTTTTTCCTTCTTGGTTCTTCCAGCTTTCCACAGACTGGAGAAGAGCAGCTCCCTGGGCCTGGAATATCCCCTCCCACCTGTTTAGTTTGAGAGCTGCTTGACTCTGTTGGCTGCCCTGCCTTCAGCAGATCTGCAGTTTCTGACAGGGGTTGTCGATGTCAGAACTTGCCATTAGAAGTGATTCGTTTTACCTTCAGTGGGAGGGATAGTGAGATTTTGTTCTCCCATCTCACAGTATCAGGGAGTTCCAGGGCAGTGAGATTTGAGAGTTTAAGACTCAAGAATACAAGGCTTACCCTAGTTGGTGTCTGGAGGCCCACAACTTTATGGTTTGGCACTGATTTGCTTTTAGCTTTAGGGTTCACTACTGTTCCCTTGTTTCTGTGGTGGATTATGCAGGCATCAGAACTCTAAAGCCCCATCATCTTTTTTTGCACAAACTTGATTGCAATTTTGGTCCCAAAAGTATCTCTGAAAGAGCACACTGTGAGTTTTGGAAATCTGACCCTAAAAGTCACGTTGCCGTCAAATCTCTGAGCTTTAACATTTAAAATATTTTAATTTCCTCTTAAGAAGAAACTGAAAAGAAGCTGGTTGGTGAATCTTTTGCTGCACATGAATCATGAGTCACAGCATCAGTACCATCCAAGCATGTGTGCTAAGGTACAAATGGAGTGCCTGGGAGGGAGCAAAGGCAGGTGTGATCCGCCTGTTCCCTGGCTGGACTAAGTGCTGACTAACAGGAGGTTTGAGCTCCAGAGAAAGAGCTGCAGGCCCTGTAGATGTTACTTCTGCCAGCATTACTGACAAGGGCAGTAGGGCTGAAGATGGACATCTTGGGACTTAATCTTTCAAGGAAAACAAAGTGAATGCTACCAGAGGCTGACTTCTATCAGTGCTTTTCACCTTCCTCCTTCTTTCCTTGGTCATGCTGAACATATGTTGGGTACCTTCCTGTGGAAGAGTTAGCCATATGTTGAACAAGTCCTCTAGGAATGACTTCACAAGTGCCAGAAAATGCTCTGCTGTGGCAAATTGGCAGCTAGACTAATGCTATTACCCTTTAATGATGTTTTAACATAAGCAGAGATTTAAAGAAGGAGGGCCTGAGGTTTCTTAACAGTGGTACAAGAAAAGAAGTAATCATGAACAGTGGTTTAAAACTTCCCCCCTAGCTCAGGTAATTTTTATTAAAGAAGAGGAGAGTTTAGACTTAATTTGTTTTTATGTTGTGACTTATGTGTGTGTTGACCTGCTTGTTTTAAGGGAGTGCTACAAGATTCAGCTCTCTTAATGGTTAATCTCTCACCTCTTTGGTTCAGGTGTAAATAGTTCCACAATGCATAAAGCCTAAAAGAAACAGACCCTTGCAAGCAGGTTTATTCAATTTAATTTTTCAAGGAGGAAGAGTTAAGATCTTTCCATTTAAACCTAGCAGCAAGCATACACATGGCAAGGAAGGATCAGAATAGCTGAACACAAAGATTTCTTGTCATTATTTAGAATCAATTGGAATATGTGATTTCTTTGGATACATGTGTTTTGTTTATAGAGAAAGTATGTTAGTTGCTTGCAGACAGCAGTCTGTGTATGAAAAAGAATTAATGCATTTAATTTCAGTTGCATCCTCTTTTGATGCTGAACGCTAACATTTCTCCAAGGGAACAAGAGATTCCAGGGTTCCTCAAAGAAGAAAATTGTGTAGGTGGGGTTTTCTTGCAGTATCATAAGAAAGCACCCTTCAGATGGAAGCTTTTGAGTGTATATATAGCATAGCAGTAAAAGCAGACACATTCCTGTGGGTGAGCAAATATAAACTCCTAAAGACTACAGAAACTGAAAATGAAAGCAGCGAATTAATCTGGAAACCTTTCTGCTCTGCTCCTGGTCTGGCTCCATGTCTTCACACTAATTAGAGAAAAGCATGATTTCTGGGTTTTTTGCTTTGGTTTCTTTGTTGGTTTATTCAATGTAGAATGAAGGTGGAAGGTTTTGAATTGCCACCTGATCTGTGCATTGCACAGATAAAATGTTATTTGTTGCCTGTGGCTTTGCAGGAGGCTTCTCTGAGCAGAGGGTAGGAAAAAGTAGCACATCTTGGGAGACCACTTTGGCTGCAGAACTGTTGTGGAACTCAGCACATTGCCAGTGTTGGGGGCTGTTCGTTGTTTTCGTTGTTCAGCTTGGGTTTTTTTTTAAACTAAATTAGTAGAACTTTTCTTTACAGAGCTGAATCTCACTTTTCTCCTTGATGTTTGTGCAATATTCAGTTCTAGATGTCTCAATAAGCATAGGAAGTCTAAGGCAAACCATAATATTTATATTCCTTTTGAGGTTTAGCATTAGCCAATTTTTTTTAAATTGTAAATATTTTTCATGCATATTTTCCATTATAATTTGTCTGAGTTTACGTGTGTGTGTGTGTGTGTACACACACTGAAGCTATTGGGTAGCCTCTGTAGTTATTGCAAAATGCCAATGAAATGACATGGCCACCGTGACATAAAAAGAGTATTAAATATTTTTCAGCCCTAGATTACGTTTCCCAGCATTTCTTCTGCAGTGATTTATGCCCTGATAAAATGCATAGCTCATCAATACCTCAGTAAACATCAACTGCAGCCTGCAGCTTTATTTTTCCATGGTTAAACAATTGACAATGCATTCAGTATTCCAGCCCAGCTGGATCATGAGATAAAGTGTGACTAAAAAGTAGATCATCTGGTGGCTGCTCCAGTGTTTGGTAGGACACAAAGGGCTCCTCTCTGCTCTCCAGCCTGCCCGTGCAGCTCCTCCTGCAGTCAGCAGGAGCTGTGTGTGCCTGTCTGAGGCTCGTGGCTGTATCTCAGACACTCACCCCGTGGCATCACTGACATTAGCTCAGCAACAGGGACGTGCAGGCCGAGCACAGCACTTCTTGATTGCTTGGGCACTCAGCTGCTGGCAGTGTTTAGTGGCTGAGCCTCTCCTTCAGGGTTTTGTGGCCCACTCAGAGTTCTTGACATGGGGTGTGTGTGCATCATTCATGCTCTCCAAGATGACTGAAGGTGGTGTTAGATTAACTATTCAAGGAGGAGGATGATATGACCAGCACCCCCACACCTAAGGCTTACAGCTGGTGAAGGTGTTACTTGCATTTGTTCACACCAAACCTTTGCTGAAAGGACCATCCCTGGGTGGCCAGCAGGTACTACAGCTCCCATGTCCAGGTTGTGCTGGAGCCTCTAGATGTGACCTCTGAACACAGCTTCATTCTGTTTCTGAATGTCTGTGGGCACAGGAGAAGGGAACCCATCAGATCCCTTCCATGCTTCTTTCACATTCAGAATTCCAGAAGCGAGATTAATTCGGGCTAATGTCAGGGAGCTGAGAAGCTTCCTTTGGAAGGTTCCTGCTGCCAAATGTTTCATTGTTTTCTCATGGCTAGAGATGTTCTGTAGCAGTAATTATTTCAAGCCTTGTGTGCTTTTGAAGGGCAGCTTTTGCCCTTGTGACACGAGGGGCAGTGGAGATGGCAGTGGTGTGTGATGGCCTCTGTGCTAGGCAGGGCTGACCCCTGTTGGCCTCTTGGTTTAAATGTTCCTCTGTATCCCAGTGCCTGGGAGCCGAAGGGCTTTGCTTTTTCCTAGGGACCAGAGGCTTGTGGCTCACAGGGCAGACACAGCTGGGAGCTCCTGTGGATGTTGTGTAGTGGATGCCCAGGCTGCTGAAGACGTTCGGAATTACTCAGCCCCCTGCAAAGAGTCAGCTCCCCACACGTGTGTGGGAATTTGCTGCAGCTCTTTTTCCAGCAAACCCTTTAGTAAAACAAGGCATTGGGACTGTGTCTGCTGCTGCCCTAGAGTTGCCTGTGTGTCCAGAACTTGATTGTCTCCACGTGAAGCCTTTACTCAAGCTTTCTGTCTGTATTGTAGACTATATCTCTGTGTCCTTTTATCTGGGCAGACTCTTGTGTTCCTAAAATAATGATGGAGTTAAGGTGGAGAGCCATGCTAGGAGCACTGCAGCATCCAAAGAGTTGAGGTGGCCTTCACAGCAGAGTTTCTGCAGGTCCAACCTGTCAGAACGAAAGGTGAAATAGGTTTATTTGCAGAAGACTGCCCACTCTGCAATTGCCAGCTTATTGCAAGTGTTGACATGAACTCAGATCAGAAGTAGAAATCAGGGACAGAGTACTCAGTTATGAAACATTCACATCTTTTTCTCTTAGCTGTCCTTCTTGTACAGACAAGATTCTTGTTCAGGTACATTCTTGTACCGTCATTGTATTTTTTGTTCAGCATTATCTTTTTAGTGCTTATAAAAGTTGATCCTAACTGGGAAAATTTCTTTCTTATTTAAATATGTGAGCCTCATACAACCAGCAGTACCTTTGCATTCCTGGATCAGCTCAGGTATGATCCAGTGGGTTTTTTTGCACTTCCCTCAGTGGATGGTTCTCAGTTCAGGTTGTTATGGGCTGATGGAGCCTTTTGTCTGGAGCCATAAGGACACTTTGTGGTGTTTGGCACGTACAGCCTGGCAATGGCTCCTTTGTTACACAGCACGTGGCTACAAGAAATCCCTGACAGAATGGAGTTAGGGTTTTCTTGCCCTTTGGGACTGAAGTGCACCCACACAGCTCAGCTGCACAATGGCAAAGGGGGCCAGTGGCAGCGTGGCAGGCTCAGAGAGCTTCAGTACATGCAAAAATTGTAAATGGCCTTTTTCCACAAAAGCTAAACTTTGGCACTCACACATGTGAATTCTAAATCAATCTGATTGATCTAGCTCATAAGTGTGATTCCGGTATGTTCTCTCTTCTTATAAAACAACCTCTGGTAGCACTGAAGTGAATAATTCTATATTTGGCAATTATTTATGAACTGCAGATCTCATAAACACAGCAGATGCATTTCCTGGATGGCAGCCATTAGTGCATCTGGGGATTTATTTACTAGCTACTGAAAATACTGGACTGGAAGGGAAAAAGAAAAGATGCTGCCACATCTTCCTAATTTTCCCTTAATTTCTGAGGTGCTCCACAGCATTCCTTCCTTAGATTTCTCATGTTAGAAACAACCCTTGAGATCTCTCAAATATTTAGTTGTCTTCCCAAGCTTGTAGGATATGCTGCAGGCCCTGCTTCTCGGAGATTTGTATCTGAAAACATTTAGGACAGCAACCTCTTAATTTCTTCAAAGAAAAATAAGAAATCCTTGCAAAAGGCTCTTAACTGGTTATTCTTACTGCGCTGAGTGTGACTAAAAGTTAGAGGGAATTTTTTAGAGTAGTTGAAAAGCAAAGTTGGATCTGTCAGACACGCAAAGATTTTGTGTGATCTACATGAACATAAAAACTGAGGGCTGTGGTGGAGCCAGGCACAATTCCCACGTGCCCTTAATTCACCTGCTCTCCTGGGCTGCTGCAGGGCCTCAGCTCACCTGACAGGCACCAACAAATTACAGCTCCCCCTGAAATTTTGGGGAGAGTAAAAAAAAATATTGCTCTGGGATATAATGGAACCCTTGCTGCTTTTTGCTGTTTTGCCAATGTAAGTGTGCAATTATTCCTGATTTCAAAACTAAGCAGTAATAAAATGGGGAGAAACACCTGCTTTATGCTCATCCTGAGGATTTTGTTATCTCGATGACAAGATGTTACTTTACCTAGATTTCTTTTGGATTGTTTTGTCCAAAAGTTGTCCCAGTATGGGGAGTATTTGATATTCTATTCCTTCTGCCTATTCTCATTCCTCCTGTCTTCCATTGTTTCCTTTTTTTAATTCCTTAATGAGAAGGAGATTTCCAGTTGTAATAAGGACAGGCCAAAAGGATGGCATTTGGATTTATGTTTTTTTTGCCTCCATGCCTGAGGTGAAAAGAGAGATGATTTCAGGCCATTAAACATGCAATAAGGCATGAATATCTTTGGGCTTAGAATTTCCTCCTGCTGAAATTTATAGAGATTCAATTTTAATATGGGCTTAGTCTAGGGAAGAGCATGTTCTTTATGGCATAGAGCATTTTGCTCCCTGTGTTGTATTTTAGTTGTGAATCTTGATGGCACTGGAATTGACCCCCTCTGCCTTCCTCAGGAAGCAGTGTCAGAGACAGAACCCACTTCTGTTCATGGGGTATTTTCATCCTTAATGGGAAAGCAAATACCAGGGTCATTTCTTTAGCTGGACATGATCTTATTCCCTCTACACACTTGCTGTACGTTGTATTTAATATGTAAAGTACAACAGTTAAAGACATATAGTAAAATAAATAACGAGTCAAATGCTCATAGAAAAGCACTTCTGATCGGTTTATGAGAACATACCTGTTTTTTTTGGTAGTCTGTCACACACTTGGTATGCCACTGGCATTTTCCATATTGAGGTGAGAACAAAAGAAAATGCTTACCAAGGGACTGAAAGCTTAGAAGCACAGATAAAAACGTTTCACTTCTGTGCTGATTGCTTCTTACCTTTGTGATACTTGTGAGCTTCGGTGTCATCACTAGTTGAATATTTTTGAAGATGCTTTTAGCCTAGTTTTGTTTTTAAAATAATACTATTTTTTAAAAAAATCTTGTAATTGCCCCTGTAAACAGCTTAACTACAAATATTCTACAAGTCATAACAAAGTTTGTAATTTTGAATATGAATTCATTTCCAGTCTTCAAAAATGTCTTGGGGCTTGTTAATCTACAGTGTGGTTGTGAATGTCATTTGTGGTAATTTTCCACTGCTGTTTATTTCCAAGAAATATCTTAAATTTTCTAAGGGTCCATTAGGGCTTGATGCAAGACAACAGACATAGCAGTAACATATAGCTCTTGGGTACATGCTTCTCTGTTACCTTTTGTGCAAGAAAACAGCACTGAGATGCAATCTTTCAAAGTGAACCATGTTCCTGAAAATAGATTAATTGTTTAAAAAAAAAAAAAAAGTGGGTGGAAGTGGACTCAAAAGAAGACCCCCTTTCTCTGCCAATGGGTCTTTAGGCATTTCTAGTAATGCTGCTTTATGTATTGGCTTCCCTAAGCTTGAGGCAGGCACTCAAAGAGGATACTGCAGAATCCTTTCCTGCAGGTTTTCAGTAGCAAAGTGTGTGCAGTGTGTGCACCTTAGGGCATTTGGTAAGGTAGGAGTGTGCTGTTGAGACACATTGTGTGTGCTGGCTGTGTCTCTGTCAAAACCAGGCTTTTCCTTGTCACATGAACTCCCTCTTTGCTTTCATCACAGTCTCACAAGTGGAAGTCACAAGGCCAGGTCTGCAAATAGCCCTACCCAGAAACTTCTACTGGTGCCTCCCTACCCAGAACTGGCACTGAGACTGGAGCTAATGGCTCTCACTCACTCCTCTGTGACCCATCAGAGGCCCACGGAGTATTTGCTGCTGAGGTGATCTTTCCCTTTTGTTGCTGCTTTAATTGGAAATAAGCAGAAAATACTTGATAGCTGGGAGTTGCTATAGAGCGAGCCGAGTCACACACTGGAAGATGAGGAATATGTGAGCAACAAAAGGAAAGAGGGTCCACAAGATTGTTTCAGGTGAGGGATGGAAAGGACAGTGAGTTGAAAAGGATGGACTGCACAAAGGGTGAGGGCAGATCACACGGGTTGAAAGCCAGGCCTTGGTGAAAGCTACGTTCAGCCCCAGACACTGCGGGCTGTGGAAATCAGAGCTGGCAGCACAAGTGGTTTCCTTGCCAGGCTCCCAACCTGCTGCCTGTGCTCAGTGCAGCCGCCACTATTGATCCTTCCCTCCTGTGCTGGGGATGGGGAGCGGCGGGACACAGGTGGGCCAGGCCTCTCCTGGAATCCCGCGCTCCGTGGCGGCTCTTGGGAAGTCGCTTGCCTCGGGTGGTGCTGGGCTGGAGCAGTGTCCCTCGGGTCAGCAGGTCCTGCCTGCAAATGTGGGTCATCTGGCAGCTCGTCCTTCCTGCTGGTGCCACCAGGGATAAGGCCGTGCCATCGGTGAAATGGCTGCCGTCAGCAGGCCAGCACTGTAATTAAAGTCTTTGGCCTAAATAATCCCTTCCGGATTCAGGCAGCAGAGGGACTTTCTGCTGAAGTGAGAGTGACCCACAAAAACACAGCTTCGTGCCCCTGGCTTGGCAAATGCAGCCCATGTGGACAGGGAGTGTCCTTGGCTCTGGTGGGAATTGGTTTAGCCAGGCAAGGCCCTGGTGGGATAATCCTCGACCTGACCATTTTCTTTATGGAATCACAGAACATGCAGGGACTTTGGAGTGGGTCATCTCCCATCTGAAGAGGAAATGAACCAGGTGGACAGTGTGGACTCACACAGGGATGATGGTGGTGGTCCTGTCTGCATGGTGCAGTTTCCATCAGATGAAAATGTCAGGACCAATAGCAGAAGAGGGCAGTAGTGCTTGTGCCCACAAGAAACAATCTCAGCCTCATAGCTGTCCATTTCTGGGCACTAAAAAAGGGCAGCTTGCTTTTAAGCTAGGAATTTTTGTGCATGTTTTGGGGTTTTTTTTGTGCTTTGGTTGGGTTTTGGGTTGTTTTTTATTTTTTCAGTATAATTTTTGTTTAGAGTCTTGATATAGACAACTTGGCCTCAAAAATGCTCTGACTGGTTGAATCGAATTTTTTAGAGGCATCTGAGATATGGTTATAGCTGTAAATCACAAAAAACCCCAAACCAACAAAACAATAAACCCCAAAACCAAAGCAAAAAGCCAGGCAAACAAACAAAAACCCCCTAAACCTCCACACATCTTTTCTGTGGGCAAAAGATCCTTTTGGCTACTTTGAGCTCTATTTGGGCATTTTGTCTCCAACCTGAATCTCTGATCCTGATGTTTGCTGCTGGCTGGCTCTGGGCAGGGACTCACAGCCTCTTCTGCCTTTTGTGTGGCCACCAAGAAGTGACCTCCTCAGTCTGAAGTCGTTGCTTCTACCCCTTCCACCACACAAACTGCAGCGTGGGAAGAAAGGTTATTTTCCTTTGTTCTTGCCCAGTTGCTCGCCAGTGAAAAGAGCCCTCCTGGAGGTGGAAGTGCCTTTCCCTGGAGGGAAGCACTGTGAGGAAGTGCCCACAGAAATGGGAAACTGGGTCCTGGCAGCTCTCTGCTGTCTGCAGGTGGTGGCTCTGGCAGCTGCTGTGCTGTTCTCTAGAGAAGGCTCTCTGAATCTCAGTCTCCAGAGGTGCTTTCTGTCAAAACCTGATTTATGCTATTAGCTTAACTTTGAACAGCATATTCCTCTTGCCAAAGTTGCAAGAAGATGAAAAGTGCTTGGTGAAGAAATGTTTTATAATTGCATGTAGTTTTATGTCTATTGATTGTGTGTTATGTGAGTTTGCTGAAAGATCTCCATCAATGAATTCCTATAAAAGCTAATACCACACTGAAAAAATTGCCAAGCAAAGATAATCCAATTAGGCGGCTGCACATGGCTGAGTTTCTAAATTATTGATATTGTCTTAAAATGGGCTGCCTTATAGTGCAGTAAAAGCTGCAATGTAGGTGATATATTTAGCTTTAGTCACACTGTGATATCACTGTGCAGGTTTTTTTTTAAAGGTACACAAAAGATTTTTAAAGAGACTTGGGTTTTTTTTACAGAGCACATACAGAAAAATATGTTTAATTTAAACATCTGGGAAGTAAATAATAGGACTTGTGCCTGCACCTGTCTGTTGTTTATCTTCAGAGAGATGGCTCCTATCTTTAAAGCTCAGCATTTGCATGGTGTTATTGGCAAAACTCAGGCCAAAATCCCAATCTTCCATGTTGCATTTTTCCAGTTGCAGCTCTGCATTTGCTGAAAGGAAGTATTTTTCTACTGTGGCTCTTAAAATAAAAAAAAAAAAAAAGCCTCCACCAAAACTCCAGAGCAGTTGGGGAAGTTGAGTGTCAGTAGTTCTTGTCCACTGTCTTGGCAGCGCAGGGCTGCAGCTCTGCTCTCTCCCTGTGGGCTGCACAAGTCTGCCAGGCACATTGATCCAAAACTACTCAGAGCTTCAGGTTCTTAAAGCTTTCAAACTCAGCAAACAGGCAACAGCTGTGGCACACCGATGGTATGTTTGGAGGGAAGATAAGGAATGACTAAAGAGGGGTGCTCTGCACTAATCCCATCCAGAGGTGGTATTAAAGCTGTGGATCACGGTAACAGGGCCTGTGTCCAAAAGCCAAGGGACAAAACGTCCTCCACAGACAGATTAAAGAAGTGGTATTGATCGCTGTCTCTGTTATCAAGCATCTTGGGACACTAATCAGCATCTCAGTTATGCATTTTAGTAAGGAGGGGGAGCAACGATTTGGTGGTCGAGAAGGCAGCAGGATTAAGAGGAAAGAGAATCATTATGATATGTGCTCAGCTGCTGCCCACAATGGAACATTAAAACCCGTCAGGATTGATTTTTGTTTTCTAAGGGGACTATCTAAAATATTTCTCCAACAGAATACCCTATTTTAAACTTAACCTGGCTGAGTTTACTATTTCCCATATGTTTTTGTTGAAAACAGCTTGCAAAGGCTCCCCTACTCCCTGATTAAAGGCTTTGTGCCAAAGCGGGAATTAACCCATTAGTCATTTAACAGTTAAAAGGGACTGTTAAATGTGATGTGTAAATCCTGATGAGATATTTCAGTTCAGCACTTGTTATTTGCTGCTGTTCTGGTGGTGGTAAAACATAAATGGAGAGAAAGCTGGGTACTTGCTCAGATCAGATGTCCCTGAGGTGCACACAAAAGAAATGAGGAAAGGGGCTGTTTCCAGCATGTGGAAAGTGAGGAGGTTATTCAGCTTTCAGCTGTCTCTGGGGTCAAGTTGATGGCACCTGAATGAGGATCCTCATCCCCCTAATAATCCATGGGAAGAGAGTGACACCTCCAGAAGCTGACTTTAGAGTAGTTCAGGCAAGCTCTCTCTGTGCCAGTGGGCTGTTCCGTGCTTTCCTGACTGACCTGCCTGGACACCTGAGGTCAGCCATGGAAAACATCCCTGGGTCTGCCTGGGCCAGATCTGGGTCTTTTGTGTGTCTTGGTATTCAACTCCCCTCTGCCCCAGCTGTGCCAGTTCATACCCATGAGGTCAAATCCTGTCTGCCAGTGGGTATTTTATGGCCTTGCTATCAGAATGTTGTGATTTATGGCTGTGAGTTTGTTGTTCAGTGTAACAGAAGTGAACACCTGTGCAGGAGACCTCTAAATTCTGCTTGGCAGGGATGCTGTTTAAAGCACTGTCAGCTGACTGTATTTAGACTAACTAAATAAAATATCTATATAAATAAAAGCTGGAATTTCCAGTTTGCACTTTCTGCAGAGTATGTCTGAAGAAACTGAATCCCTCTTATTAAGCTGTATTTCATTCTGCAGTTCTTGAGACCTCATTAATAAAACTGTCCCAAAAGAAGAAGGAACACTAATTTTGCATTTAATCCTCACAGGTTTTCCATATTCTCCCCTGGCCTCTATATATTACATAGCTTTAAAGGTGTCTTTCAAAAAATATTGAGTACATTGTCCCCTGTTGCTAGAAATCTAAGCCATTTAGGGTTAGTATCTAGTTTGCTAGCTAACTCTTATAACCAAAATTGCACAGCCATAATTTCTGATCATCCTGGATGTACTCAAGGTAGGCTGAGTGCCTGGCAAGTTCAAAAAACAATGGAAAATGGGAGTCAAACTGAGGCTATTTGCATTACTTTTGCAGACATACCTGAGACTGTGTTCAGTGGCATTGAACTGTTGCCATTATTTGCATCTTTCCTCTGTGCTTTTTATCATTATCTATTATTTCACTGTATTTTTAATAATAAAAAAGTGCATTTATTTTAATTTGAAGGATCCTGAAGGACTTTGCAGACAAAATAATTCATAATTTTTTTATATCCAATACATTTTTGTGTGTGAAAATTAAGAGGGGGAAAAAGTAGCGTAAGAAACTTCTAATGCTGGCATTGAAAACACAGCAAATGCAGCCAGGAGCTGAGGTCAGCAGATAAAGGCTACTAATGTAGGTAATTGCCATTTCTCTGGGAACTGGGCTAGAGGGAACTTCATTCCCTGAGCTGAAATTTTGTTGTGGTTTCCATTTACCTCTAAGTTTGCCAAAGGCACACTGGGATCTTTGGAGAGTGTACCCTTCAGAGGGGTATTGTGCTTCATCCACACTCTGAGTGGTGATAAGTGACCTGTAGCAGTGTAAAGACATGGGGAGCTTTGTGGTGTAAATTTATGCAGTTGTACAGGTGTGTGAGCACTGGAATGAGCTGCCCAGGGAAGGGGTGGAGTCACCAACCTTGGAGGTATTTAAAAGATGTGCAGATGTAGCACTTATGGGCATGGTTTAGTGGAGGACTTGGCAGTGCTGGGTTAATGGCTGGGCTTGATGATCTAAGATCCTTTCCAACCCAAATGATTCTATGATAGAGTGAGAGCCATGTGCTGTATCCATGTCCAGTGAGTTATTTTAAATAAATACACACTTAACTTCCAAATCTTGCTGATGTTTCATCCTAACACTCCCCACTCTTTGTGTTTGCATCAGTTTTTTCACAGTTCAGTGATGTTTTCCAGATATCACAGCACTCTCACACAGTACAGATTTACATGATGGGTTGAATTAAGGAGGACACCACCAGGAGCAGCACATGCACCATCACTGTTCTCACTCTTTTGCTTCTTTTGTAAGCTTTTAAGAAGTAACCCTTCAGTTGTATATGCATTTTATAAAGTAAGATTAGATCAAAGTGCTACAGCAGTCAGTAACAAAAATACAGAAGATTGGTTATTTATGTTCCATGTGTATCTCTACTAATAATAATGACAAGAAGAATGAATTTTTTTTTTGGGTCATACATACTAATGGGATATTAGATGTGTGGATGGTGCTTATTTAAAAGAGCACTCTTTTGCCATTAATTTTTTAGGAAATATGATTAATGTCAGTAATGACATGGTTTTCCATCTTGGAGCAATCTGTCAGGGCTCTCAGGAGGGTTCATTTTAGTTTAATATTCATAGATAAACTATCCCTCATAGAATAGCTTTTCTGCTTTTTTTTTTTATATTTACATTTAAAATAATTCCATGGAATTGTGTGGGAGCAAGAGAATTGTCTGCTGAATGCTGATGGATGCAGTAATATTAATAGCAATAATATCATTAGCAGTGGTAAAGAAATAAATCACAGAAATTTGCATGTACCTTATTATGTCCTGTGGCTGTATATTTTTCCTTCATTTACAAGATTTCTGTTGCTTCTGAATGGAGAAAGCCCTCCCATCCAGCCTGTGCATGGCATCCTCCACAGCCCAAACACCAGTTATCCCCAGATGAAGGTCAGCATTATGCACACACAGGGCAGGTTCACTTTACCAGAGCAATATTTTACTAAGTGCTGGGTCTGAGCTTTTGTGATGTGCACCCTGTTCTAGGGAGGAAGATATTTGCTCTGTAAATCAGAAATGACAGTTTGTAACAGGGGTGTGAGATAGGGAAGGGAAGAGATGGGAATTGGAGCTGAACTCTGCATTATGGAGGGACTGTAGTTTCTCATTACAGCCCCAGGAATCCTCATCTACAATTCTTTGCCAGGGAATGTCAGCTCCACTTCCCACAGGGCTTTGTATGACCGTGGGGACAAGATTGCCTTAATCCTTTGGGCAGGAGAAAAGCTGCTTTTTGTTTTTATTGTGGGTCTGGAGGAGGTGAGAGAAACAGTTTTATTCTTGTTTGCTCTTTGTGTCATGTCCAGGTGGCATTCCCAGTCAGTTCATGAGAGGAATTTTATAAACTGATATTTTTACTAATCTGCAGGCTTTGTAGTTCCACAAGATGGTGCTTACAATCCAAATCAAAATGGAAGTATTTCTCCTCCTCTTCTCTGCTGTTAAAGCTGAAATGAGATCCATTGTTACTGTAGAGACTACTGGCATGGTTCAAACTGCAGCATATTTGTTAGGCAGGATTGAAAAAAATCCAGTTGAATTTAAAGCACAAGTATAAAAAAACATTAGTAAAGTACAGTTTCTGGTGCATCCATTTGCCCTTTTCATGGTGTTTGTCAGTTTAATTTATATAGTCAAATAATTTATGATGCTTGGTAATTAAAAATGAGATTCCTTAATAAATTATGTGGGAGTTGGGTCAAATTTTGTATTCAGACTCAGAAGTGCCTTGTCCTAACTTCAAGCAGGAGTGGTACATGTGCAAATCTAAGCAGTCTTTCATTATTAATGGGAAAAAAGATGTGTTTTACTTGGTGGTTATACTGCTTGGAGTCTGGGGAGCGTGTTACTCACAATTTCCTCTTTGCTAAAGCCAGTGAAATCCGGTTGAGGAGGTCCATGGCTTCCTTTTGTTTTACATTCAGGATCACACTCTGCTCTGTGGTTTTCAGCAGCCATCTGCATGTTCAAATGTGTTGGACTCGGGAATGTTTTCATGAGTATCTAAAAAACACAAATTCCCTGTGTGTGTGTGAGTATTGCTTGTCTAAACATGGAAATGAGTTTTTGAAAGGATCTGTCACATTTCCTACCATTACAAAACCGTAGGAGAGATCACTTTAGCCAAAGTGGATCAGCAATACATTTATAATGTGCTTTAGATGTCTCCTAAAAAGCACATTAAAGTCTTGGCTCATCAGATGTGGCCTCAGAGTAGAGCTCATTAGCCACTGGCCCAGGGAGAAGAGTTGGGAAAAGTCAAAAAACTTGTGGAGTCTGGGATTATTCACAGAAAGTGTAGATTTGGATTGATGGCTTGTCCTGGCAGTTCATGGGAGATAATTACATTTTCAGTTAGCAAATCCAGCATGCTATTTGGATGCATTAATCATTTTGGAGAAAGCTCTGGGCTGCAACATGAAATACTGAATACTAAATTTATGTTAAATACCAGTGCCTGCTGGGGGGGGCAGAGAATTAGGAAGTGCCGACTCTGTGTTATTCGTGAAGTTTTAATTGTTCCTGTTCAGCAATGAAAGGGTTTTATGGGAAAGGAGAAAGCTCTTGTCTGTGCAGGGTGCAGGATGCCCTCCTCCCCTGATGGCTCCACTTGAATCCGCAGCACAGCGAGCCAGGGATGCTGCTCAGTGAGGCACCAGCTCCTCTGGCTGCTTCTCCACAGAGTTTTCATTTTACTAAGGCAAATAGGTAACTAAGGGAAAATGGCAACTTAGTGGCTTGTTAATTGAAGTTAAATAGGATTTTCATCAGTCAAAAAAAGCATAGCTGTAATGGTAAAATACCTGTAAAATAAATAGATTTCTAATGGAGGATAGCATTCAGCACCCAAAAATAGCAGCTGCTGCCTCCTCCATTATGCAGTGTGAACACTAGTTTGTCCTGCCAAGGGACTGCTTTTTCATGAAGCATCGTGGAGATAATACAGAGATAAGAAATACTACTGCTATTCAGTAATTTTAGAAGCCCTGTGAAAGCTATTTAACATTGGATTTAAAAAAAACAACCAACAGTTCACAGAGAGAAAGGAAACGTGAGAGCTAGCTACAATAATAGCTACAGGCTTAAAGGTTCTCCCAAGGAAAAGAAATGCAGTGCTAACTAAGCAGGTTAGGAGGAAAGAGATTATGGCCATGTGTGCTGTTGTAATTGACTGCATTATTCATGCAGTCATTCCAAGGTGTATTTCTGCATCTGCTCAAAATGCTTGATGTGAAATCAGGCATCAGAAGCTTCATGAACCTATTTCACTGATGTAGCACTGATAAAAACCCAGCATTATTCTAACCTCATGTAGTTTGAAAATGCATTTGGGAAAGTACAGTGTGACTGCCAGATCTGGGGTGTGATGCAGAGGAGACAGAGCAGTGCCAGGACAGCTACAGAGCCCCTTTGGAAAGTCTTTGATAGTGGTGGCCCCTGTAATTTCTCTGTGCAGATAGGAAAAGGAACTCTCCATTTCTGACCCAGGAGAACTGCTTCACTGTAAACTAAGGGCTTTGTTTTGTAGCTTGAAGCAGTTGCTGTGTAGCTGGGAAGTGTTGCCCTGCACCCCAGTGTAATGCAGGGTGGAATTCCTGAGTGTCCGGGAATCTCAACCGGTTCCCTCTCGCCCTTCTGTCCCTAATTCCTGGGGAGCCCTGTGAGGATTGATGCAGGCTCTGAAGCTGCCATTTCCTCTTCCTTTGTACTTCTAGTGCAACTTCAGAGAGCATCAGTCTTAGCTGTGGCCAGGCTCTCCTGCGTGTGATGCACACAGAACCAGTAGCAGAGCTCCAGGGACAGCATTCATATTTGGCCAAGCTGCCAGCACTCCAGTGAGAACTGAGAGAGGTTTCTATACATCTGTGCTGACAAATACAAGTCCTGTTTGGAATGCAGTTTGCACAGCTGTCCTCATTCCCCAGCAGCATGTCAGAAATTATCTCGATGAGTTCATTTTTTTAATTCATTTTACTCATTTTCCTCTGTTTTAGGGAAATTCCTACATAGCCCCAATGCAGAAGAAGGTTTCCTCCTTCCTGGTCTAAGACATCTTGAAGTTACTACATCTGAATGCTCCCAGTGTTCTTGGAAAGCTCTGTTCACAGTGTTAGCCCTGTTGCAATAAGGAAGTTGAGGCAATATGAGTCCAGTGTTACTGCCCTACCCAATATTTGGGAGGAAAAGGTTGTGGAAGTTGCTTGTATTTGCTCCCCAGACATTTCAATGTGGAATTTCTGAGGGATAGTTTTGTACCAGCTCAGAACTATGAACCTGTAAGAAGTTGAAAATTCAGTGAGTTTATATGTATTACTTTATAAATTGCCCATGCCTCGATTCTGTGTCACTGGAGAGCTCAGAGTGAAGGTTCAGTAAGAGAAATAATTTGAGATTTTACTGTGACTGTGTTTAAGGGCAACAGTTCACTTCAGAATGTGTAACTCCTGGTGCTTTCCCCTTGATTCACACTTTCTTTGAAAATAATAGTGCCTTAGGAAAGGAAGTTGATAGGGAGGAACCTATTGACTTAACTTAAGTGGAGGATAAAACTAGATTTTAGTCATTCTGCACAGGAAAGACAGGTTAATTTTTTAACTGGGAACAGCACCACATAACTGTGAATGGTTACTCTACAGCAACCTTTTGGCTATTGGTGACTGGTTTGTGTCCTAGCAACTGGGCTGTGTTAATGCTGAGACTGGAGATAACTTCTGAGTGATGTTGAAATCAATCACAGTTAAATTCACTTATTTTTCTTTGGGTTCATTGCATTGTAACATCTTGGGTTTATGTCTTTGTAATGATTATGAGAGATTTTAAACTTGCAGTTTTCCTGGAAAGTCCTTCCAAAGTGTAATTTGAAGAAATTTTGGAGTACTTTGAAATGCTGACTGATAAAGGGTGAGAGGTCTCTCAGTCCTGACAGAGCCCTGGAGAACAGCCTGAGGGCTCTGGGAGCAGCATGTTCTCCCATGCAGTGTCTCTGGGCAGGGCTCAGGGAGATTTTACCTGCCCAGGGACTTGTGTCCAGTGGCATCTCCCACTGTGACTGACCCAGAGGGGCATCAATAAGTCACAGAATCACTGGAAATAGGAGTAGGTGTGGTTTCAAGAGCTCCTTTTGTCTACCTTCATCCATAGCTGTCTTTGTTCTCTTCCTACCAGTTTCCTACTTACTTATTTTTAATCTAACTCTGCACATATTAGAAATCCTAAGGAATCTCTTCTCATCTTAGTCTTCTCATGAAGGTTTTACCTTGTGTCTGCACACATTTTTACATTGTAATAATTTATCCATAGTCTGTTCATTGGAGTTACAGCCTAAATGTTGCTCCAAAGCCTAAATATTGCTCCACTAAATTGTCTCCGTTGCATTTGGGAATGGATTTATGTGATTAGTTATAGTTATTTTAGTGTTTCCATTTTTCTTCTTATTGAATACTGACCTACTCCATCTAGAAATGGAACTTAGCCACTAAATGAGAGCTGTGCTCAGTTGTGCCCGTTCCGAGTGGATACACTTGTCTGTATTTCTCTTTCAACAAAGTTCCTTGAGGATTGAACAGAATCAGGGTGCAGATATCTTAATTGTGAGTTGGGGGTTGTTTGGCCAGGGTCTTGCAGGCAGTCAGTTGTCAGTATGTCAAAAAAAAGAGATATTTTTGGAACATATTATGTGATAGAAATTTCTTTTTCTGTGCAGAAGTCACGTCTGAACATTTTGAAGCCATCTGGCATTTGGTGGCTTCATATCATGGTGATGTTCTGAGTGAGCCTGAAAGACAACAGAGAGAGGGAGGGTTTGCAAGGGCTAATTTGCCAGCAGTCAGATTTCTGGTGCTTAACTTCAGGATGAAGTACTTTGCTGTTGTCACCATGAATCTTAATGATTAATTCTTTGCTTCTGGCAGTCATGGAATATTGAAAATTGCTAGAAATACGATCCAGCCTAAGAGTGAGCCTGAGCCAACTTCTTGTCACATGGATGCCATATACAAATGGATGGTATATTTTATATAACATTCCTCTAACGCTTTCAACTAGGGTTTTTTTATAAAAAGAAAAAAGAAAAAGTTATTTCTGAACTGTTCTTTGTTTTTCTGTGCTGTGGTGAAATAATAAGGTTTGCATGTGATTTTTATGTGCCTGTGTATGTGTTTACAGGCCTATGGAGACCAATCAACAGCCATCAATTTCACAAGTGCAGCAGTATTATATTCTGTTAACAAATAGGAGTTCTATATTTAGTGAAAATGCTGAGGTCTACTGTTCATATCCAAGGAATCTCTACTTTCTGGAATCCTCTGCCAGAGAAGGAGCAAGGCAGCTGCTGCTCTCCATTTGTACAAAATCCCAGTTTTCAGTGTGACTTGGAACGAGATGCATGGCATGCAACAAGCCATCTGATTAATCAGCAGAGAAATTGCAAACATCAGCAAAGCTTCAAGATGATATAGGAAGATCTGATGCCATGTCTCCTTGTGCTTTCCATATATAGATCTTTGCCCTTGCTCTTCCCCTCCTCTCCATGAGAGTTCATGTGAGGTTGGTAGTTTGACTAAACACACGGCTGCCTGGAGTCTCTGCCTTTTGTTTTTTGCCTTCCTAATTGGCTTTTACTGGTTATTTTTCCAGTATGAGAGTGTCAAGTCAATTTGCTCAGGAGTCAATCATGTGACATCATGATGCTTATGTAAACACTTGTTCCAGTTTGCAGCTTTGTTACCTCGGTGTTTTCCAAAGGTGCTGTCCAGAGCAAATCAATGACTTGGATGTCCTCCAGGGTGATCAGTGGCACGGAGAGAAATCTTAATAAAGCCAAGGGCTTTCAGTGGCTTCACTGAAGCTGCTTCTCTTGGTGCTTACAAGATATTGTGAAGCTCTGCTGCTCTCTTCAGTTCTTTATTATCTGAAGAGTGTAGAGTGGTCTGGACAGCAAGAAGTTGCCTTGATAAGTGTTATCTTAACCTCTTTTTTCACACAGCAGCTGATTCCGGGATTCCTGTGATGCTGTGGCAGTGGTTTTGCAAAATCCCATTTCTGCACAATACAAGTGGAAGATGCTTTTCCATGTTGAGTCAATGTATTGATGGGGGAAGAGAAATTGCTGAAGTCTCAATGGTGGAAGCCATGATTGACTTATGGTCCCTTTTTTAAGGTTTATATTCCAGTTGGTTACAGCTTTTCCTATTCCCAGAGGACAAGGTTATGTTTTAGGCCCAGGGTCACTGGAAGTTAAAGGAGCTTTAGAACTTGGGCATGAAAACTGCAGCTAATGGATGAAAATGAAACAAAAAGTGCTCTTTCTGAAAGCTGGAGCTGATGAGCAGGGCAGGCTGGAAACATTTCATCTACTCTGGTATCTTAAGGCAACAATACAGGGTTAAAAAAAGGAACTTGGAGCGGATTTGTGGATCAGATGCTGTGGACATACCACTCATACCCTGCATGTATTGTTTATTTTAGTCCCTCATCCCAAGAGCCCTTTGCCTTGCTATTGAAAGTACAGGCATTCACTGGGAGTGCTGAGAGGGAGGTAACAGGAGCTGCTGCAGATCCTGGCAGAGTAAACACTGCAGTACCTCAGTGTGTCTTCCACAGGCTCTTTGAATATCTGTAAAGGGCTGGATTTCACAGGTCACAGCAGGGCTGGCTTTGAGCTCTGCTCTTTGGGAGGGTTTGGAGACTTCTGAAAAATTACTGCAGGCTATCCTTTGAAAGTGATTGCATTTCAGTCTTTGAGGTTTGATCTTATGTGCTGCTGAAGAAGAATAGGATGAGACCACAGGCTTCCTGTTCACTCATTTGGAAAGCCTTTAAAGAAAAATTTTAACTATATTCTAGCAGAAGTTACGGAATTTGCTGGGTTTAGTTTTGTCTCATAGCTGATATCCTTGTCAAAGTAAAGGAAAAAAGTTAACTGAAGGATGTACAGATTTGGTAGATACTTTCTGTTCAAGAGCAATAGACTACACAGGAAATGGCAGATTTTTGGGGGAAAAAAGTGTTGAGCTTGGTGACTTCAACTTATTTAATACTGGGAGCATTGTTTTCCTATCCTCATTTTATATTTAATTTATTTTTTTTTTTGCACTATTGAAAGAGAACATATGCTTCTGGCTATAGAACTCTAATTCTGTGGATATTTTAGCAGATGATCTGAGCTGGCATAATTTACATGGTAGTATAGAAAACATAATATTTACATGATGGTTGGTGGTTGAACAGACATTAAAAAAAAAAGTCATACACAATTCACACAGTTCTTTTTGGCATTTTATAACTCTTAATTTTGTTCCTGTTGCTGCACATTCTGTGTGCACACAATTTCAACAGTTAAAGTAATGTAAATGTGGACAAATTTTATCTTGATAGTAGCTTTGTAAAAGCCTGTTAGCTATGCACAGAGGTGTGCACTGGAACTCCTGTTCAAAAGTCTCATCTGGGGCACACATTAGCCATTATATTAATGACTTGAAAAGAATTTTTATATAAATAAATATCTCAGATACTACCATTGGTTTCTCTGATATAAGAAGTTCTTAAAACTAAGGGCCCTTCATAGGTATAAGCTACATGAACACACATCTGTACTGATGCTATTTGTCAACCATTTGCTCTCTGAAAAGTGTTTCTGAAATACCAGAGAGATAAATCCCCAGCACTGGTGGGTTTCAGCTGACTCTTCATCTTTCTGAACTGTCTGAAATGTCATCCACTACAGTTCCAGAAAAAAAGAAAAATTCTCTTTCTCCTTGCAGTAACTCCAGATTGTGGTTTAAACTATTTCAGCTTGCCTTTCCTTTTCTTGGAGAGATATTTACATTGTTTTGCATCTCATGTCAAACCATGTTTTTCTTTCTGCTGAATTCTGCCATGTGTTGCTTTGTTTGCAAGTCACTTCCAAGCCAGTAATCATAAGCACTCCATCTGCTTGGGGAGCAGAGTAGTGATAATGTAAAAGGACATTTCCACTATTCTGTTTAAAAGAGTTCTCCATCTGTACCAAATCTGCCATTTTAATAAGATTGTAAAGGGGTTTTGTTGCTTTTTTTCTTTTTCAAAGAGAGGAGGAGATTGATTGTTGGGATATTTTTTCCTCGCCTATCTCCTCATTACATGATTGTATCCAAGGCCCTTTCTTTTTCCTAAGCTCAGAATTACTATAGGAATTTGCACATCATGTAATTCAGGATGCAAAGTAATAAAAGGATCCTGGAAATTTTACCCAAAATCTATAAGAAATTGATTTTGCCGTTAGTATTGAGCCTTTCTCTTATTACCCTTTGTTAGTAGCATGCATGTGAGAAATCATACTGAATGCTCTAAAACTGATTCACAAGGTTAAAAAAAAATACAGTGTCACTATGATTTGTGGCAGTCAGTAATCAGAGCTGAATTGATGGATGTGAATGTGCTGAGATGATTTTTTGGTGCTGGCAGATTTTAATTTTTCTTTGTGCTTTCCTTTTGTAATTCTGATCGTTGTTCTTTTAAAATTAATCGAGAGAGAATTGGACAACTGCTCTTGTGGGACTGTCACAGCCTAAACCAGGCTGATTTTGTGGAGGTTAATAGGCAGTGGCCTGGGTCAGTCACCCACTGGTGTCATCACACTGATGTGGACTCTGAAAGCCAAGAGCCAGCGACTGGAAGAGCAGGGCGGCTGTAGCAGAGTGAAGGAGCAGGGGGCGCGTGGGGAGAGCGGCGTGGGGGAGCTCCTGGAGTTTGCAGCCTGGCACCCAGAGCGTGCTGGCCCTGGGCTGCCTGAGGGACAGGGGCAGGGCCTGCCAGCAGAGCAGCAGAGACTGTGCAGTCCTTGTCCCTGAAAGTGCTGTTTGCCCTCTGCCAGCTCGGCTTTGGCACTGCCAGTTCCGAGGCACCGTGCCAGGAGGCTGCGCTCCAGGGCCTGGGGCACACCCCACCCTGGCCTTGGTCTTCTGCAAGGACTGGGGACCTGCTGTAGCACTGCCCAGTTTAATCCTTCCACCTGCAGAACACACCTGTTTGGCACCTTTTAAATGTCATGGGATTCCCTTGCATCCTATTGCAGAAATTATCATATTTCCTTTCTCCTTGTTCTCAAGCACCTGTTCAAAGGTGGAAGAAAGGTATTTAGGTACCTGGGTTTTATTCAGAGCCAACTTCTCTTCAGTTAGAAACAAAAATTCAGACACTGGATAGTAGGGCTGTTATCTTGGCTTTCTAGAACTGGGATGTTTGCATTTATTGTTTTGAAATGACAGTTCTCAGCCCTCGAAAACTAATAGTAATGCTAAATCAAAATTCACTTTTAGAAATTGAATATTCAGGATACTTTGTTTTGTGTGGTGGCTTGCAGTAACAGCATTGCTGAGGTAGCTGTGGGGCAGTGCCTGAAGTCTCTGTGCAGATGTGCCAGTGAGGTAAATTCATTTAAACCTGCTTGGTCATCCTTTTGTACTTCAACTGAGGTAGGAGGCTCCTCCACCCTGCAGACAGCTGTTGGCTTCTCTGGATTTACTCAGTGGCACTTTAGTAAGTGAGTCTTATGAATCCTATAATGCCATCAGCAAACGTGCAGGAACACAGGGTAGTTGTTTATAGAATGCATCACCAGTGACATTAATGAAGTATTTTCAAGCCAGATCCACCTGAGTGCATGGCTTGTGCACCAGGGCTTCGAATTTTGCACCCTCTGAGTACAGAGATGTCTACATAGATAATTGGCAACAAGTTCTGTGTTTAAACACAAGACTGCAGAGCTCCTGCCTGGTGGCTGGGCTCTGGTTGACACAAACATGGAGATATATTTCTGGAAAATTTAAATTATCCCAGTAGTGTTTTACATACAGTTTATTTGCTCTCATCAATAAATGAGACGTTAGGCCTCTCTTGTCTGACCAAAATATTAGACCATGATTATTTTCCTCCTCTGCCCCTTTGCTGTTCTTCTGTGCCAGTGAATATCTGTTTCCAGCTCACAGGCATGAGGTGAGATATGTAATAGGCAAGTGCAGTGCCTGCTGTGCAGGAGCTTGTGGTGAGCTGAAACAAGTTCAATATTCCCTTTCTCAGAAGGTGGACATTCTTTAAAGCCACTCCCAATGTAACTGCAGGGAAGCACGAAGAAAATTCCCATTATTGATGGTAGCTTCCATTGAAAAGGAAGAAATCTGCTTTACTAAAATCAGGAACTTCTCTCTGGGCTTCCCTCTGAAGCAAAATTATTTTGCTCTGCTATTGCTTTTAATCTCTCTAGTTTAGGAACTTGAAGTACATGGAGAACAGCCTTTTAGTTCAGGAAAATAGCCTCTAGAACCAGCGACACAAACCTATCATAATTAGTCATCAGAAAATCTGAATAAATATAAAATTACCATGGAGTGGGAGGCAGGCATATGTGGTATTCAAAACACACGGAGTGTAAAATGATGTTATTGTTGCCTTTAGAAACAGTTCAAAGTAGTCTGCATTAGAAAGAGCTGATAAGCAGAATGACAAAAGCTTGTTTCATGAGTGATTCCAAGCAGCAGTGGTTTTCTGATCAGCTGATGCTGCAGCTATTTTGGGTATTCCACAGATCATGATTACATACACGGGGAATGATTGGAGGCAGCAAATATGGTAAGTGAGCCAGGAATCCTGGGACACCTCTGTTACTAACTTTATAGTCTTCTAATCACTTGTCCTTTGCCATTTAAATAGCCAAGGGAAGTGTAACAAGTGACCTGCTTAGTTCCTTTAAAAAAAAAAAAAAAGAAAAAAAAAGAGAAAAAAGAAAAGAAAAAAAAAAAGAAAAAGCACTTCCTGAGGCTGCTATTTTTAGCAATGGTGCAGTGTCCAAAGTGTTAACTAATTGAGTCATCAGGTTTCATATCTGGCCACAGAAAATGGCAGTGGAAGAGGGAGAATGCTTTCCAGAACAAGTAAGCATTTGTGGATTCTGAAATGAGTGAAATCTGCATACGGAGTTTCTTGTATTAGTGTTTTGATCTTTGATTGTTTGAGGCAGAGCTGGATGTAGGAAGATGTATGTTTTGGATTGTTTGGGGTATTTTGTTTTCTGATGGCTGGATTATGGTATAGGCTGAAGTGGCAGTCAAATAGAATATTGCAATTTTTTGTGCTCTCTGTCTTGCCAGTGGCTACATTCTGTTCAGAACACTGTAGAAGACTCTGATTAAAATTGCACAAACATTTTGTAATGTTGTGTTCTATGATCAGGGCCTTAAGTAACACAGATATTTGTAACAATTGAAGTTTTTTAGCCAATCTTGTATATTTAGGAAAAAAGTTTTAAATCTGTGCTTTTAAGGTGTATTTTTCAAATAACACACCTCTTCTACTGACAATCCACAGGTCAACTAAACTTACAGAGGAGCCAGCTGTAGTGCTAGTAGTGTGCTAGTAGTGACCTGTAAGGAGGCACCCGTATCACTCTTACTCCCAGAGAGAGTCCCAGTGACCTTCAGGTGCTCCCTGTGGGATTTAAAAGTTCCTCAAGTGAGGAAGCTGCTGTGAAAGGACATCCCTGTACTCACTGAACTAAGTTCAGAGGGTCTTCAATAGCTTGGGTTATTCACATCAGTTAAAAACCACGAAGCCAAAACAGCTCTCTAGGCTACCCTGCTGCACAATTTAAAAGAAACAGGTTCCCAGCAAAGTGGATTTGTGTTTTTAGTACTGATGAGCACCAAACTTTGTAGAAACATCAATTAGCAGCAGTATTTTTTTTAGTTAGAGATACTACTGGTGCCAGAACACAGCCATTTACTAGCTAATTTCCATGTCAGCAATAGCTTTGTGCTCTGAAAAAATACTGCAGTGAGTTCTCTTAAACGTGGATGTTGTTGTTTACTCGTCAGCACAGGACTGGACTGGATGTTGTTCCCTGCTAAAAAGCATCTTTGAAAACTTTGGTTGTTTTCTAGTGAAGATGTTCTTGTTCATCAGCTTATTTCCACCAGTAATTTCAAAACTGTGGAAACATTTACTGGGGTTATTTTTTTTTTGTGAAGTAATTTTTTGTAAGAGAAACTTTTATTATTCTTTATGGCACTTGATTAAACTCTCTACTGTTGAGTCCTAAGAACTTTATTTACCCTCCTGTATTTTTTAGCACAATAGTGTCCATTTTCATGGTGATAAACATCTTTGCTGATGCTTTATATGAGCCTGAGCAGCACAGACCCTGACAGACACAGTGCCTCCAGCCTGGGTGTGCAGCAGCTGGCAGAGTGGAGCGGGTGAAAGCTGGCAATGTGCTGCTCTGCAGGATGCTCTGCCCCTCTCTGTTGCACCAGAATGGTATTTACTCTTGCTTTCTTACAAGCTGCATAGAAACTGCTATTTCTGTTCATTTTTACATTGTGTGGGGAAGGTAGAGCAGCATTAGAAATGGAGTTTAGCAGTGGAGAAGGGGCAGGGTTATGTGTGTGTTCAGTAAGCTTTTCCTTGCTGGTGTTTATGATAAATTCTGTTTTCATTCCTGACATAAATCTTACATAGGACTGCCCTGCATGTTTGAGAAGCAAGACAGAAAGGAGCTCTACTTCACTGTGTGTTCATGCTGTAGATTTGCTGTTCAGGAGTGATACTTTAACACTGTACAGTAATGGCCCATTCTATCATCAAATGCTAGGGGAGATTCACTGGTTAGGGCTGGCATGGTTGGTTGTAGCTTATTCCTGTAATAAATGGATCTTCACTTTAAGGGTAGCACTAAAAACAAGTTCTAAATCTGTGTCTGTTAAATATAGTAGGAGTAAAGTCTTTTTGGGCAGTTTGGAAAGTTTTAATTCATTGGTATTATATAATTGTATTTGATTAAGCTGCTATGTGTTGTTCAAACATACTTCATTCTGATGCTAAGAGGAAAGTGGCAATTCTTGGATTAAAGTAAATTAACAAATCTGGTTAAGATAAGGTAAAATACTAAAATAGTTCTACTGTTTGTACTTTTGTTCAAAAAATTGAAGTCTCTCCTGAGATATTCAATTCCTCATCGTGTTTCTGCAGAATCCTGGCTCTCTAATGCACAATGGCTTTGAAAGCCAGAAAAACACCAGTTCTGTTCTGTAACTGAAAAGTCACCATGTGAAAATGGCATCAGCTGGTCTGCAGAGATTTATCTGTAAATTTGGGAATTTTCTCTGAGAATGAAACTGAGCTCTGTGTTTTCTTTCTCCCTGTGTTGATCTCCAAGACCCCATACAGCTAAGGTTGTTCCCACTGTCACTGTTTTCAACACTGTTTGTATCTGTAAATGCTGGTCCTGCCCATGCCCCAGCAGTGATTTAGATTCCTCCTTCTGCTTTAGAACAGAATTTTGTAAAGTTCAGACAAGACTTAAGAATTTTAAACTAGAGTTTAAAATTTAAGTAACAGATGAAGGGCTCTGATTTTTGGCCACAGATTTATGTTGCTTGGGCTGGAAAAAACACCTACCCCATCAGAATCTGAGCTCATCCTCAAACCTGGAACACATGGAGTGAGGAGCAAAGCAGTTGTAAACTGAATGATTTCATCCAGACAGCCCCAACAAACGCTATGACAGAACTTTCCATGTCGTTGCACAGATGCCCAGCAGTGAGTGGCAGTGTTTAATCGTGGCAGAGGAGGGGAAAGGGAGTGCAGGGAGGTGTGGAGCTCTGCCCCAGAGCTCCAGGCAGGCCATGCCTGGGACAGAGGGACACGTTCTTCTCGGGGTTTCCAGCAGCAGTGTGGGGAGCACCTGCTCTGGCTTGCTCTTTGTGTGCTACAGAGGGGTGGTAGGTTACAAAGTGGGCTGGAATTGCTGGCTCATGGCCACAACAGCAGACTCAAATGGAGGGCAAGCTGCAGCAGGTCGTGGTCAGCAGGGAATTGCAGCTCCTGTAGCCTGAGGTATTTCCTCCTGGTATTCCCCAGTAGATCTCAGGCATCTCCAGGCCAGGATGAAAATTGTTTCCTGGCAGGTTGCTCAGCTCCTGCTTTGGAGGACTGTTAACTCTCCTGTGTGAAATTGCCCTCATGAGTTTGGGAAGTGCCAGGTAGGTATTTTTCCTCCTGAACCACCAAATTACCTCAGTCAGTCTTTAGCTCTAGGAGGATGTTTGAATCCTTTAGTTTTTTTGTTCCACTGATTCTTTGTCATTGTACCAGGGTGTATCTATTTCACAGCAGACCTACAAAGAGGGGTCAGGACAGCTGGTTGTGTAAATGTTCAGGCTCTCCTAGGGTGAGACAGACCTGCTGTGGTATCTCTGCCTGGCCCTGCAGAACTCACTGGTACCAAGTTTATGACTGTTGTGCAAATCTTGTCTCACGAGTCCTCTTAGTGCTCAGAAGCTCTTCAGATCATTTCCCCTGGGCCTTCAGGTTCTTTGTCTGTCACATCAGCCACGTTAAGTTCTGCAGACAGAAACTCTTCAACAAGATGTTCAAGTGTGTGGAAGGAAGGGGTTCTTTGCTCCTGATGGGGGTCAAAATCCCTGCTATGGAAATCTAAACATTGGCACTCATAAACTAATAAAAATTTTTAATTCTTGTAACAATACTAAACTATATGTCCCCCTCCCCCCCCAAAAAAATTCAATCTCTAGTAGATAGCTTTAAAACTATCCATTCAAATGCCTTTTAATCCTAAAATGGCATAAATTATAATTCTATGTGGGGTTTGCA
Source organism: Notiomystis cincta (assembly GCA_013398075.1). Classification (NCBI taxonomy): domain Eukaryota; kingdom Metazoa; phylum Chordata; class Aves; order Passeriformes; family Notiomystidae; genus Notiomystis; species Notiomystis cincta. The sequence goes on along the minus strand of VZRX01015332.1, from coordinate 26,824 downwards.
AAGCTTGCAGTGTAAGTTGGTATGTGTCTGCACATTACTTTGGCCACCTCTGAAATGGCTTGACCAGTTACCATCAAACATTTTTTCAGTTTAATGAGAGTTATAATTTCAAAGTTCCAAGGCAGAATCAATTTGGTTTTAAATGAGAGTTGAATTCAAAAGCAGGTATTAAGTAGGAACTTATGAATTAATGGTACTGAAAGCTCTTAATAGATTATGTAGCTTGTCTATAATTTCTACAGTTTATTTGCTACAGTATTTTTAGGGAAAATTTATGCACATGACACTTCCCCTGACATGAGTTTTCTCCATGCTATTACCACTAACTTCACCACAGCTGATTCAATCATATTTACCTGATATTTTTATATAATAATAAAATCTCTCCCCCTAAAATCAAGGGTATTAGGTTTGTATGCTCTCCCTCCCCCCCCCCAATCTGAAATTATAGACAAATTTAAACACTTTACCAAATGTTTTGCTGAATTCTTTTCCTCTCCTTTTTGGGTCCTGATTCTAAAATGAGATGCACAAAGAGAAGAGGAGGTGGACTGGCTGATGTTATTCATGCAGTGATCTGAAGAAAGTGACTTTAGCATGGAAGTGGCTTTAAACTTGGGCCTGAGATGTGCTGAAATTATCTCCTTGCTCATTGAATAGTCAGTTTCTGAGAGAAAAATAGCAGGAAGGAGATCAATGGCATCTCATCTAGCTTGACATATAAGGGAGTTATTATCTTCAGGTGAATATAAACATGAGAAGAAACCCCTGAAGCACATCCAGCCCTTCTCTGGCTCTTTGTGACTGTGGTAGCAGTTATGAAAGCCAGTGATTTATTTTTCACTTGTAAATGTGTGTGAGGAAAACTTAAGAGACTGAGAGATGAGTCATTATAGGTTCAGGAGTTTCTTCCCAGAGTTTGAGATAAACTTCCTCCAGCTGAGACCTTCAGCCTGGAGGATAAATCTTGAATTTGAAGCACCCAAATCTTTTGCCTTTTAATGCATCAGATCCTTTTCATTGTTCATGTCAGTTGGTCACAGAGGGCCTGGTTCTTACCCTGATTGTCACTTCTAATGGGGTACAGTGGTTCACTGGTGAAACCAGTGATTATACCAGTCTTAGGGTCTTGAACAGGATGTGTCCCAACTTACCTTGTCATTCATCTTTTCATCCAGTGCAGTCTGATAGCTGAAAAGTCACTATTAAAGACCTTTCTAGTCTTTTTGTAGACTTCTCTGTTGTTTTCCCATTAAAAGTATTCTTGTAATTTGTTGTTCTTGCATATTTAGAAAGACTGTGTGTGTTTTGCAAATGTACATTGATTTTTGTAGTCCTCGATCTTGCTTTTTGTTACTGATTTAATACATTCATGCCAGTAATGGTTTTCATAAATTCTTCAGGTGAAGCTGGCACATCAAACCCATGCTTCAAAATCTCAAAACTTCATCTGTGCAAACTGGCAAAGCATATGGAAATAGTGTAGACCCTCACCTCCTGTATGAACTTTGTCCCTGTGGGACAAGTTTGATCTCAGTTCAGATGGTTTTGGTTGGGTTGGGAGATCATAATTCTGTATAGAATTGCATAAATTATTCTGTATTTGTTGAGTATCTCTGTTGGCAAGTAAATAATGTGGGGATGACATCTTTAGGGGCATTTTCAACATATTATAGATATTATATGTGGATGTTAGGCAAGAATTTGCCATAACTCTTGTGTCTTTCTTGGAAATCAGAATAGAAATCATAATTTGCTATTCGTAGAAAATCAAAAGAATAACAACTGGTTTTCCTTCCTATATCATGCCTGAGCTTTCTTAGGAAGCAGTCATTCAGGCATTTAAAGACACCCAGGTGGGATTAGTGGTGTCTCAAGGCACAGGATTGAGTGCAGAAGGCTGCATGCATGATGTCTGACAACTCACAGTGAGAAAGCTGCATCACAGCTTCACAGCAGCTCTTTGCCACTGCAAGCAAAGTGTGCTCTAGACCTCTCTGTGCTGTAAGGGCACTCACAAACACCTTTTTTACTGGAAGCTGTGAGATGTTCTTGGATGTACCAGCCTTGACATATCAGGCTCCAAGTCCTTTTGAACCACTTTTCACTCCAAGTGGTTCGTTTTTCAGGGGAACAAGGCACATATTCAGCATTCTGCCAAGACAGGCTCCAAGTGGTGCAAGGAATCTTGAAAATAGTATATACTAAACCTGCACTTTGTCTTCTGGTCTAGCAAGGAATGAGGCCTGTTTGCATGAATGTTTTCCTAGTTTGGCCAAGGATTTCTGGGAGGAAGGACCTGCATCTCAAGTGCATTTCCCACTCTTGTTTTGAGCTACTTAGATTTTTCAGGAAATGTTTCATTTTTCTCTACAAACAAGATTATCTACTGTACAGGGATGGAGTCTCAGTTGTTGAAAATACAGTTGGTTATAGACTCACATGCATATTTTGCAGGAATACAAGAAGTTTAGTCTCCAGCAGCATGACCAAGAAGAAAGTTTCACACAGCCTAATATCAGTGTGGTTTTTAATATGTGGAAGACATCTTGTATTTACCTAGTTGGAATAGATTCCTTTATGGGGACAAATAGCATCATATCTTTGGCTACCTTATTATGCACAGTACAATAATGTGATCAAAGAAAGTTGATGATTAAATTGTGGGATAGGGCAAACAATTAGAGGGATTAGTTTGGTTTTTGACTAGTAATTATATTGTTTCTCTTTTTGCAATCATATTCAAAACAGCTGGCCTTCCCTAGCCAAGAGATGTGTACTCTGAATCATCAGGCACTAGGAGTGGAGCTTTTCCCATTGCCCTGAGGTTGTGTTTATGGCTGTGATCCCAAAAGCATGTCTCTGAAGGGTAATTAACAGCACAACTGCAGATAGCAGTTGGCCCCAGGCTGGTACATCCTTATCAGAAAAAAACACATATGGTGGTATGGTATGTAAAGTGTGAGTACTTGTTTGCACAGAGAACATCATGAATCTGGTACAGTCAGCCCCCTTTCTAATAAAGAAGATACAATTGACAATTTTGAATAGTGATTTAGTTCAAAGGTAGCAGAGAGGTACAAGGGATTAGAGCCTCTTGGAGGATGAATGAAGAGTCTCCCCATGACAAGGATGTAGCTGGTTTATTTCACATGGTTCAAACACTGCTGTTAATTGGCCACTGGAGTTTATTTGGAATAAAATTTCATTGCTTACCAAGTGGGGGTAACACATTTGCAATAAAGAAAATCCTAAATTAGCATAGGAGCAAAATCTAAGAAGTGCCAAGGCCCTCCCATTTTCTGTGCCCATCAGAGTTAAGCCTTCCTCCAAAAGCATTGCCAATGGCTGCAGTAAGCCCACCCTTACCAAAATAAGCCAAAATGTTATCACCCATTTCCTCAGGTCACCTCATGCTGCTGCAAGACTCTCTTTGTAGAGCACGTTTCCAAATGGAAGTAACATCAGTTCATCCCTTAAAATGAGGTCATTGCCTCTCCCCACAACAAATGTTAGGCATGGTTAGCATCTTTTTGTTGGGACTCAAGCCAGAATGCATCCTGCTCTGGCACAATGGGAACCTGCTGGGGGTTTCCCTTCACAATAGCTACTGTTAAAGATGGAGTGAAAAACAAAACCCTGCTCCCAATGTGAAAAAAAGACTGGATTTTTAATCTGAAAAAGAGGCCACTGTAAGCAGAACACAAAGGAAAGAGAGATGAGCGTAATAAAATACCACCAGTATGAGAGGAGGCCTGTGCATGTTAAAAATAGTGGCTTTGCACTTTCGAGGGTTCACTCAATAATAGGTATTCCCTGTTTTCTTAAAGAACCCTCTCTAGTGCCATTTAAAAACCAGGCCAGACCCTAGACTGACAGCCAGTGCAAATTTGCCAATAGTTTTTACCTCTAGCCATGATAAATAGTCTCTTCACTGGAAACACTGAAAGAAAAAGAGTGAATATGTATTTGCTAGCATGAGTCAGCATCAGCATTTTCTGGAGGCTTAAGGTAATATCCAAGTGACTTAGGAGTTAGTCTTTGCTGTAATAGAAATATTTTTAATTCATGTAGCTTTTCCTCAAAATGGGGAAACAGTTCTAAAGTCCCTATGCACCACAGACTCTTCATCTTGTGGCAGGACTAGGGGACCAGAAGGTGAAGAAGGGTTGGCAAACAGAGTGCTGCTGCCAGCACAGCTTATTCAGCCTCAGCCCTTTCCTGAGATGTCCCTGGGATGAAGGCTGTTGGAAAGGAGTCCAGACTGGAAAACCTGTTGTGTGCTGCAGGCAGCCTGCAGTCTGCAAGCTCATCAGCCTGCTGTGCATTAGAGAAGGGATTTTTTTATAGCATCATGTATTAAAGGGAAATACACAGATCTAAAAGAAATACACATTACATAAAACCTGCCTTCGTTAGCCAATTGAGTGCATTTGCACATTTCTTAAAACTAGAAACAATCTCTTTTTCTTCCAAGAAAGTATGGGGAGAGAGGGGAGAAATCCTACCATCTGTGAAGAAAAAGCTGATATTATGCATTCAGCAGTACTGGTACTCATATAAAGCCACTGTTTATTAAATATTCTCTCAATAGCCATTTCAGAACTAAATGCTGTGCACAGGATCTGAAGTTTGTCTCTCCATGAATTAAAACACTTGTCAGAATCTTGATTTTTAATTTTAATCTGCATATGGAGTTTGAAAAGGAGCAGGAAGCCCAAGAGGGAGCAGGGAAAGGCTTTTGGGACAGCAGGGATCCAGTGCAAATGCACAGGAAGGGCTGCACTCTTTGTGGCTGACTGCAAGAATCAGGGTGCTTTGATGTATGTCCCATGCCTGTTGTTCTCTTGATATTTGTCCAGACTGTGGAGAATGCAAAGCCAGTTTCCATCTTCATTTCCTGTTGGGATTGAGTACAAAAAAGGAGAAAGGGATCTGCAATGGCTGCAAGCACCCAGAATGCTTCTCAGGAATACTGAGGTTTGATTGGTACTGAGGAATAAACGTGTTAGGTCTGCTGGGGGAATGACCTATAGGCAGTGTCTATGTCTGCTTGTCTGTGTAGGGTTTTATTTTCAGACCCCAGCTAGTGTGGCAGGTGGGAATGGGCATATGGAGCAGGATTGCCCACAGAGAGGAGCACATGGGTGTCCTGGGCTGGAAACCCCAAATCCTTCTCCTCCCTACTGTGTTTTTTTTTAATGCATTTCATGTAGCAGGGCCTTTATCAGTTTATAACATGGGTTTCCAGGAAGGATGGCAAGCCAGATAAATAATTATTAACATTATTCTTACACTTCTTTGATCTTTAAAACCCTCCACTGATTTGAGCCTAGGCTCTGGTGCTGTTTCTGTCTGTAATACTGAGGCAATTTACAGCAGGGACTCCAAGAGGCTCTTTTTAAAATAAAACAGTGACAATTGCAAATAACATTTTTCTACTCTAGCGAGGTATTAAGAAAACAAACAAAAAACCCAAATATAGGCTTAAAATACAAATGTAAAGTTGGGAAATTTTGGATTCAGAAATGTAAAAGTTTTGGATTGATGTTTTTGCCATGTCTTAACACAGGTACTCAAGACATTTTGCAAGGCAGAAAAAAGCTTGAAAGTCTCTGCTATGTCTGAGCAGGCCTTACTTATAGGGGAAGCAGAAGCTGGCAATGTTACTTTCAGAGAGGCTGAAACTGCTTTTGGTTTCCAACAAGGTTGTCCCTGTTTTCTTTCTAATGTTGCTGCTTGTTTCTGCTTATGGCAGAGGTGGAAACAGAGGGAGAGACTCCCAGAAACCCTGCTGAATTTATTGCACAGTTGTATCCCCTCAGTCTGTTATCCCTCTGTGCAAATCTCAAAGCTCCTGTGTATGGTGGCCCAGACAGTGTGAGCTAACCCCATTAGAGGGCTTGGGAGCTTCAGCCAAGGTCAGAAGAAAAAGGTCTTCCCCTTTCTCAGAGCACAGGGATGTGTCACACAACTCATGCATTTCACACATTGCCTCACATCAGTTCAGGTAACTGGAAACCAGTAAGGTGGAAACGGGAAGGAAGTGCCAACTCAGACCAGCTGGATCGAGAGAGGGTTTGGGTTATCCCCAACGTGCTGTTCAAGGCAGCTTCTCTGGGTGCTTCTTTTCCTGTACAGTGCTGCTTTTCCTGTACAGTGCCCTGGCAGGGAGCTGTCTGAGCCCTGAGAGTCCAGGCTGACAGGTGAGCAGGATGCTGGGCCCAGCACTCACCAGCCCCACTGTTCAGATGCAGCCTGGCTGCTGGTGTCAGTGATGTGTCTGACACTTTCAGCTGTTTTGGAGTGAGTTTTGAGGGAGGACTAGCAAAGGAGGACATGCTCTTATTGAGGGATTTCAGGAGTGGATTTGTGCATCACTTAGCAGCACCTGAGATAGTTTGGTTTGAGACATTTTTATATGGCCTCAGGCTGGGCCTGTGACCTGACCTTTATCCTTCCTCCCTCCTGTTAGTGAGCAAGTGCTTCCAGGAGTCTTTACATCTTCCAAGAATCCTTAAGTCTCTTGGACTGTAAAAGACCCAGGCCTTGCTCCCCCTCCACAGTGAAACTGCCATTAGCAATTAATGTGATTATCAGCTGTTTATCACTCCTGCTGCCTGTCCCCCTGCATTTTGTTGGAGCAAACCGATCAGACGTGTCTGCAGACGAGCAGTGTTCCTCGTCTGGCGTGCATTAACGCGGGCTCGGATTTTCCAGGAGCGGCTCTGGCCCATCCCTGCCCCAGCCAGGAGCAGCTGGAAAGAGCTGATGTTAATTCTGGTGCCCCTGCTGACTGTGCCAAACAGGGATGCCATTACCCTCTGACAAAAAGGCTCCCGCTCTATTGAGTCCTCCCTCATACCTTTAGTAATGCTGATAAAATGCTGACCTGGTTTTTACCCCAGTGACTGCTGTTGCTAAGCACTGAGAATATGACCTGTCTCCTGTAATAATCTGCATTGCACAACTCAGATCATCTCATCTCCCAAATGAAAGCAACTCTCAAGGCAGCTTTTCTTCCCCATGGACTTTACATTTATGACTTTGCAGCAGCACCTTGTTTTTGAGGAAGCCTGACTGAACACCAGTATTTGGGGGCTGTTTTGTTGCAAGGACATTGCAGAATCTGGTTTGTAATGATCAGCGTGGTGTGCTTGGAAGGGAGTGATAAAGAGCAGGGAAGGCTGTAAGCTGGTGATTTACCACTGCAAAGTGGAATGCTGAGTGTGCAAAGCTTGAGAGAAAACGAGGAGTTCATAAGTGATGGTTTTCTCCTTAGAAGAGAGAGCTTGTTGTACTGGTAAAATGATCTTGTAGCTTGGATGGGTACAAGGAGGAAAGCAGATTTCCTATCTACTTATTATTTTGCTGTTGTCATGCCCAAGATTGCTTCATCCTGCACATAAGGGTGGCTTCTGATGGGCTTGGATTAATGCTTGAACACAACATCCAGCTTGCAGTGGCTGTATTGACAGAAGAGGAGAAAACTGTAGCAAATACAGAAATTTGGGATTAAAAAAAAAAAATATATATATTTGAGCAACAGATAAGTAACTGACCTTTGGTGCCAGAGTATTTCATATTTCTGTTAGCACTAACAGCTGTTATTGTTTAGTCTACAGGTAGTTGTTGCACTTTCAAAATGTGAAAACATCACAATGTACTGGTAGCTGCAATAATGTAAGCCTGGGATGAAATGATACTGAGAGGGAAAGAAGCCAGACAATTCCTGCTTTACCAGTCTAGAAGAGGACACAAAAAATGTGTTGACTGCCCAAGAGGACACAAAAAATGTGTTGACTGCCCAAGATGCCAGGGAAAGCTGTGGCACAGATAAAATCAAAGAGTGTGTGATCTGCCCCTCTGGAAAGCTAACCCAGTTCACTGCATTTGCTCCAAGGCAGGATCAGCATTATCTAAACTGCCCTCCATGGATATTTGCATAACTTGTTCAAACCCTCTGGGGATGGGACTTGCTCTCAGTGATTCTGTCATGACTTAACCAACATTTCTGCTGTCCTTATGTTCAAGCTGAAGTCATCATAAAGTAAATTTGCATAGCTATCTTTAATGCCAGGTCTGAAAAAAAGGAAAATGCAGTTTATATAATGGCCCTGTACCTGCAGATTTCTGGCTTCTTCACTGAATGTGGACAGGCATTGTCAATAGAATGTGCCTTAAAATGAAGAAGAATGGAGAAAATAACCCAAAATGTTACCAGATGTGAGATTTTAAAATGTGTTCATTTGTAGAACCATGAGGTTTTTAATTCCACCATCCCAGTTCTTCAAGGCTGAGTATTTTGAGTTTTTTTTTTAAATCTCTCAGATTAATTCTCACAGTACTGGTTGTGTTTGTGCAGCTTGGACATTAGAAGTCCAAGGAATTTGGAAGGAGTGCTGTGGATTCCCTGCAGCCCAGTCCTGAGCTTCCCCATGGCTCTGCTGGGTGCCAGGTGTGTCCCTGGCTCAGCAGCCTTGCGTGTGAGGCAGTGCTCAATAATTCATGTTCATGTGTGAAGTCAAACGTCAGCTGCCTGCTCAGGGGTTTTACCCACATTTCATAAGGTGGTTTGGGACCCTTTCATGTCTAGTTAAGTGGATGTACAATATGTTGTATCATTAATAATTTCTTTGCCACCGAAATGGGTTTTTATACTGTGCCATAATTTCTAATGGGACTTTTCCTTTTTTTCGTAGTCTGACACAAATGCAAGTTACCTGAGAGCAGCTCGAGCTGGCAACTTGGAAAAGGCTCTTGACTACTTAAAAAATGGAGTGGACATCAACATTTCAAATCAGGTTAAAGAATATTTTGGTCAAATTTTCTGGATAAATACCTTTCTCACTGTTTCTCAAATTTCTCATTATATTTGCTCTTCATGTCAAAGATAACTTACATGTTTTTTGATGAGCCATGTTTATATATCTTATCCAAATAAAACTTTTTTTTTATACCCTTTACCCAGACATCATTTCACTTTCACTTGGAGAATGTGCTACCTTATCTTTCACTCCATTTGTATTGCATTAGATCATGGAACAGCACACAGAACTCGAGACCCCAGAGCCAGTATATCTTCCATTAATTCTTACTCTGTCTTTATAATATAGTTCTTGTAAAGTTTACCTAAGTGCAGTTTTTGTAAGCAGTCCTCTCAGTGGGATAGTAATAATTTGTCTCCTTGTATGCTTAGTAAACTAGAAAACACTTGGTAATCCTTCTAATTGCTTTTCTTTTTCCCCTTCCCTTTTTAAAATCAGAATGGGTTGAATGCTCTCCATCTGGCTTCCAAAGAAGGGCACGTAGAAGTTGTGTCTGAGCTGATCCAGCGAGGTGCCAGTGTGGATGCAGCCACAAAGGTCAGTCAGGCCTCTCTGATTGTTGCCTTGTTCACACTGCTGGCCTGGGCACGAGGTGTGGACCAAGTGATTACAGACTGCTGCAGCAGTAATTGCCCATTTTCCACTGCTGGGGGGGGGTCTCAATAATTTTTTAATAGAAACACTGATAGTAGATGACAGTAAATGTCACAGATTGCTAGGGAGGAGATTTACTGAACTGTAGATTCCAGGTTTCTGTCCATGCCATCTTTTGTAGAATAACACACCCATTAGAAGTATTCAGCAAGAAATACTGTATTCTAAAGTGGAAGATGTTCTAGATTGTATTGCTATGTATCCAAGCTCAGGTTTTGTGCTCTTTTCAAATGTCCCTGTCTCTGATTCCAGAAAGGAAACACAGCATTGCACATAGCATCCCTGGCTGGGCAAGCAGAAGTCGTCAAAGTGCTGGTGACGAATCGGGCCAATGTCAACGCGCAGTCTCAGGTAAAGTCAAACCTCTCTGTGCTGCCACCACAACTCTGCTGATGTTGAAGCTCTTCTGCTCCTAGAAACTCTGATAGTTGTGATTTTGGTAGGTCTCACTGTGTCAATGTTGGCTCTTGGAAATAGGGTTGATGTCAGCGAGACCAACCTCAGACCTTGCCTAGGAGTGTCCTACGAGCTGCTCCTTGTTAGAGCTGGATAGAACAGGAGAGTGGGAGAGAACGTGTTCAAAGGGGTCCTGTTTCACATAATTCACGGTCTCAGGCTTCACTGAGCCCATCCCCTTTCCTTGTACAAGGAGGTACTGCAGGCATATGCAGTTTGCTTCAAGTCCTTTGAATAAATGTTTAGGTCAATTACAAAGAATTTGAAATGAGAGAAAACTGCGCTGGTGCTACGAGCAAAGCAGAAAAACAAACCAGAACAACTCTGGCTCAAAAAAATGTCTAAACTACAGATTGTTGGAAGCCATGTGACTGTGCCAGCAGTATCATGCATGCCACCCCATTCCTGTTCTCCCTGCCCAGGCAGGGGCTGGCAGGCAGTGTCAGCCTTCTCATCTGGCCCAGGATCACCCTTCTTCTGTGTTATAAAGATGTGGGCATGAAAAGAAATGTTTGTTAAAAAAATTACATTTTAAAGAGGGAGGGTGGGGGTTTTTATTGGTCTCTCAAATAATAGAAACAAAATGCTTTACAGGATCTATTTCAAGAATGTTAGTTATTTGTGGTCTGTGTTTCATGGTTGTTTTCACCTGAACAAAAGAAATAAATTAGTTGGTTCTTCTTTCTTACTCTTTTGTACTAGCTTGATGCAGCACTATTTGGTTCCAGGAACCATATAACTTAAATTTATAGAGAACAACAACAACAATAAGTATTTTTAGGTAAAATCTCCCATGGCTGTTAAGAAGTAAATACAAAGCAGAAATATTTGCCATGGTTTTCCTGTTAAAGAAATTGAGATGGGACTGACAGAATCTTTTCCACTTGTGTTTGAGAACTTGTGTATTCAGCCCTGAAACTAAAAATAATCTGAGATTGTAAACATCTTATATAACTGCATTGTCCATACACCCTAAGGTTTTGCCACATGTTACTCTTACTTTGCTAACATACCAGAATTAGAGATTTATTTCTCCCCAGCCCATTGTGGAGGGCTTTGATGTCTTCACTTGGAACACCCATGTAACACATCTCTTGGCCATTCCATATCAGTACCTGGCAGTGAGACACCCCAGCTGGGGTTTGTCTTATGAGGAGGTTCCTGGTGTTCCCTGTAACCCAACTGCCCCTGGACCAGCTCTGTCTGTGGTACTGAGCATCCACTTGAGCTTTGTCTCCTCTTTCCTCAAAGGCAACAGCTCTTCCATGTGTTGACAGTCCCAGTGTTAGTTCTTCTTTAAACAAGTCTTCCTGTCTGTAAAAAAAAAAAAAAACAAAAACCCAAACAAACAAAAAACAAGCCAAAAATTGTGCTGGAGCTGAATTTTACACCTCTTCTAAGGGCTATTTATTACTATTCAAGACAAAATGCTTTTTTCAGACTTGTGGCTCTCTGGCAACTCCAGCCTCTTTTTAAAGACAGAAGCAAATGTGAAGTCTGGGGTGGAAAGATGTTTAAAACCCTACAAAAACTCAACATATCTGATCTGCCTCGAAATGCTAATAATATTTGGTTTTGAGAATTTTTGCTTATTAATTATTCTGTGAAACTAATGATTAAGTAGTGTTTCCTGCTTCCTTTCTAATTGCAAACGTTTGAAACTAAAAAATTAATCTTTATTTTCAGCTGAGTTAGAAAATAGATATAGATTATGCCATGAAATGATAAGAGCAAATGCCAGACTGCTGTTCACTGTAATAACTTGTAGTGTGACATGTGAGGTCCTTTAGCAAGTGCTTCCTGGCTTCTCTGGTTTTAATTAAGTAGAATTTTGACCGTATGGTAACTGAACTGTTCAACCTCTGTTCTGGAGAGCTCATTAACACATTTCTAACCTTGGGCTTGGGCTCTGTGAGCCCGTCAGCCCCTGCTTTGTGCTTGCAGCTTTGTGCTTTCCTGGGTACAGAGCAAAATCCCAAAATCCTGGAGCAGCACCAAAATCGCGGCTCCGCGGCCGCTCGGCGCCTGCTGCTGGAGGAGCTCCTCTTGGATCCAGCTTCCCTTTCCTCTCCAGCTGTCCTCTTTTGCCACCTGCCCTTTGTCCCCGCTGCTGTGACAGTCAGGTGTCTCTCAGCTGCTGCCACTGCAGCTGCTGCAGCCCAGCCCAGTTTCGCCACCATTGGGTTGAGCCTGTAGTCTCCCTCTGCACCTCTCCGGGGCCCAGGATGTTGATGTTTCCCCTTTGATGGAAACACGTGGCCAGACTCCTCTCAGCTCGTGTCTTTTTGGCCCCATTGGCTTTCTGCAAAATCTAGGTCAGTGTCCTGTGTAAGTGTAGCAGAGATTTTAGAAGTTCTTAGAACAAAAGGTAAAAAATACATTGCCTTAATCCTAACCCTCAAAAGTTCAATTTCTGACAGGCTGTGACCTGTTCACAGTTAAGGAGAAGACAAAAGCATTGAGTGTAAGAGGAAGGCATTCATCAAAGAATGAGTTAAGCTCTGCAGCCTCTAATACTTGTATTGCACTGATTGAAATCAGTCACTTAAGCATAATTTGAGAGGTGCTCTAATGTGGTCGGGAACACTGATAAACCTCTGTCTCAAAGTGCTGAGAGCCAATGATCCTCACATCTCCTGGTGCCTGAAATATGAAGTAGCTCAGTGCCCACAAGCAGACTGCTCAGAAGGCAGCTCTCTGAGGAGGTGGAAGGCAGAAGTAGCTACAGGTGAAAGAGAAGTCAAAGCTAATGGAAAGAAGAGAAAAAAATGTTGATTGCTCTGAAGAATCACTGCTCTTGCTTTCACCACAGACTTGTATTGCATTTCCCTGCCCTGGGTTGCATTTCCAGTGCTGTGGCTGTATGTATCAGGAATCATAACTCAGTGCCACCAGACCATCTGTCCAGACTGATTTTTACTTTAACTTCACAACAGATGTGAAAGGAATCGTTCTCACTTAGTTGTGGGAATTGTACCTGTGTCCTTCTAAGTAATATTACCATTCTGTCATTGTCACTTAAGCCAATGTAAACCATGCCATTAACTGTTCTGGGAGCAAACAATTTTGTTGCTTTTCACCTGATCTTCCCTCATTTGGCTGATCTGTTTTATGTGTAAAATGTCTGTGGGGTATTTACACTCTTGTTTTCATATTTCAGAATGGCTTCACTCCATTGTATATGGCAGCCCAAGAAAACCACCTGGAGGTTGTTAAGTTTCTTCTTGACAATGGTGCCAGTCAAAGCCTTGCCACAGAGGTAAAAGTTTGAATTTGACACTTTATGAACAAAGCTAAATGTGCTTCAGCATTGATTTCTGCCAGCTTATATCAAACTAGTCTTTTAAATACAAAATTAAAGACAAATGAAAAGCTGTCTCTGTGAAGTGTGCCAATGAATAGAGTTATGGGCTTTTCAGCAATTTAAGCTATCTCTTGCCATTTCTAAAATAAAAAAAAAATTACTTTAACTAGAGACAGTTCTAAATATAGCTGTCTTCTTAGTCATAACTGCTAATCTTTCAGGTTAAGTGCTCACACAGGGAAGCTGTGTGTATAATATAAAAGTTCTCTTTGCTTTCATTAAAAATAGTGAGCAATGAGAAGGGTGGCAACCATAAGGCAAGAACAACTGTTCACCTGTGCTTTGGAGCAGCCCTGGGATATCAGAGAAAATCCAGGGTTCCCTGGGGCTGGGGGCATTTCCTGAACTGCTTGATTACCATGTTGGTGCCCTCTCTGTGGCACCCAGTTACCCCTCCTGGTGCTGCAGGGAGAATTCCAAGCTGACAGAAAGATGCAGGATCCATCCTTGAAGGTGTTCTGTGATCTTTCTAGAAGAACACTTTCTATTTATTTCTTTAAAGACTAATTCTAACTCAAATACAAAATTAATTCTCGCTCAAATAAGACAACCTGTGAGGAAAATAAATAACCAATATATTAATAGTTGTAAGTGTATGGCATTGAGAAAGGTGTTGAATCTGGTAGATTTTCAGTTGTCTTATTGCCAAGATTTTGCTACCAAAATATAGAAAGGTACTTCAGTATGTGCTCTCTTTAATATGTGTTGAATTCTAATTGTTCTACAGTACTGCTTCTACTGCTGAAGGAAAAAATTCTTATTTGAAAAAGGCCTAGTTTTTGAAAAATACAAAATGCACAATTAGTTTATTGCCACTGCACCTCACAGTATCACTGTATAATGGGGTAGAAAGGAAATCTTATTCTTTTGAAGTCAACACTGTGAAAAATGAATTGCTAATGGATCTAAACAGTGTTTCCAAATCTACTAAAAGTTAGTAGTTTGCATCAGAATCACTTAGTGGAAATGCTCAAAGATATGAAAGTCAAGAAATACCAAAATAAAATACTCTACACCTGGAAAATTAATTTAAAATTAGTTTTCAGAACACTAATTTCTATTTCTTTGTAAAAACTTGTGAAGAAAAAAGACACAGAATTCCTAGAGACGTACACTAGGTCCTGGATTGTGAAAATACTCTTGCCATTGTAGGATCTTCTGAAAACAGATTTTTTTTTTAAAAATTCTGAATGGCTACTTTTCTGCTTGTTTGGTGTTGTTTTTCCCTTGAGCACTGTATGTCAGTTTAGGTTGAGCTTTTTTCCATCTCAGCTTCATGATAAGGTGCAATCTAATTTTATCCATGGAGAATTCCTTTGAAGATAGCAGAATACAAAAGAGTGGTGCCTTTATTGCCTTCCTTGTTTGAGAGAGCTGCCTATGGCTTCTTTCTTCTTTCCTCTTGGTCCAAGTTTTCTTATAAATCCGATTTCTCTTTATCATTCTAAGTGCAAAAAACTTTTATAACTGAAGAATTGCCACTTAGCTAAATATTATTTAAAAGTAACTGTTTAATCATGGTGTTTTAATCTAATTAAAGGAAAATAGTTGGTTCTATTTCCCTACAAGAAAAGATATTGAAGCTGCTAAATTTTCTGTGAAGCAGCTGAATTTTTGGGTGTGTAAACAGAGCAGGAAGCCAAGGTCTCCAGGGTTTCTCCAGGCAGGAGCCCCCATTCCTGCACGTGCAGAAAAGCAGTATTGGGGATGCTTAGGGAGGTTTTTTGGCCTTCAGGGCTGCAGAGCATCTTTCACACCCTCTGCCCCTGTGGCTGCTTCACCCCAGGAGCTGCTGGCTCACCCCAGGAGCTGCTGGCTCACCCCAGGAGCTGCAGCCCAGAGCCCTGCCCTGCTGCAGGAGAATGAGGAGCTGCATGCAGCAGGCAAATCTGGTTAAATGAGCATAAAAGTCATTGGGATGTGTGTGGGGGGGAAATTGCTTGTTAGGACCCAGGAATTTCAGTGATGTTCTTGGATTTTCTTCCCCTCAAAAAATTTTGAAAAAGCTCTGTTTTTCAGGATCCCTCCTGTTTCCCATCCTAGACTGAGATGCTTGTTTTGAAGCTAGAGAGAGAAATTCCATATTGAAAACATACTTTTCATTCCATAAGTTCAAAAGTTAGCACTTAAACCCTGCGCTGTTGACATAGAATGAGGATCTGTCTTTTTCTGTCACTGCTGCACTTTTATTTCACAGTTTCCCCATGACAGCAGTAGTTGAAAAGTGGAAGAATATGTTTGCTTGCTAAGCTGCAATCAGGTTTGGTAGTACAGGGTCTGGATATATTCATCAGGAGACAAATGGAATAAATAAATATCCCAAGTAGTTTGCCTTTGAGATTTTTTTGAGTAATTTATGGGTATTATCTGGAGCAAAGCTGGATGTGCTCCTGGGTTGCAATGACAGATGTTTGGGAAGGAGCAGAATGTAAATGACAACTCCTTCATTCTTTAGTTTTTTTAAGAATCCATAAAATAAAATAAAATTAAAACCATAAAATTATAAATCCCAGACTGTATTTTTTACATGTTTGAAGAATCTTCTCTAAAATCTGTTAACTAAAAACCTTCTGGTTTTCAGGTTTTTTATTCTTCACCTATTTGGTTATTAGCAAATCTGAAAGTAAATAACTTCTTTTTGTAAGAGGATTGTCTATCAAATAATATAAATTTTCTAAGTGGAAATTGTAGTACAACATCAGTACATTAGGAGAAAGTGGTATTCTTGATCAATTATTATATTTTAAATCCACATATAAAATATATTAGAGGATAGAGCTCAAATATTTATTTTGGTTTGCTTAGTTGTTTGAGTTTTTTTAAAATAATCATAAAAATGTAGATTATAATCTGTAAGGAATGGATGATAATTTACTATTGGGACATCATTAGCAATTGTAATTTTAATATTCCAGCATTTTATATTGGAATACATGTTTTATATAATTAAGCACTTATATAAATAAGTCTCTGTATAATTAACTGTAAATTCGTGAGTAATTTCACGCTTTTTTCTTTCCTCAAGTCTCAGTCATTTGTGCCTTTTAATTTTACGTTGTGCCTGGAGTTCCAGAAAGGTGGTTTGAGTATTTGGAACCCTGTTCACCAACACTCATCCCAGTTTCGGGGCTGTTGCAGGGCACTTTTAGCTTGCACCGTGTCTCGCTTGGCTGAGCTCGGGCCAGCGCCGTTCACAGCCGAGGTCTCTTCCCCTCCCGGGTCTGGGGCGCGCCTTGACGGTGCCTGTTGTGTGTTGCAGGATGGTTTCACGCCTTTGGCGGTGGCTCTGCAGCAAGGCCACGACCAGGTGGTTTCACTGCTGCTGGAGAACGACACGAAGGGCAAGGTGCGCCTGCCCGCCCTGCACATCGCGGCCCGCAAGGACGACACCAAGGCGGCCGCGCTGCTCCTGCAGAACGACCACAACGCCGACGTGGAGTCCAAGGTCAGTGGGACCGCCCGGAGCTCTGCTGCTCTCGGGCGCTGGCCACGTCCAGGGGTCATCTCCTGGGCGAACTCCCCTGCTGCAGCTACAAAGAGCTTTCTCCTCCAACAGCTGATAATGGAAAATGTTTGGTTTGCCTCCTCTGCCTCTTTCTCCCCCATTCCCTTTGTTTAAATCAGGGTTCATTCCTCTTGTAGAAACCTCACAGTAAACAAAGCACTGCTCGAATTATTCTCTTGAAAATGAAAGCCACTCCTGAAAGCAGTGAGCCGTAGGTCCTGGGCAGTTAAGTCGTTTGATGAGTTGTGTGTGCAATTGCTGCTTGGAGAACTTGGGTAAACGTGTAAGAATTAGCACTGGAAGTGCTCGCTCGCGCTGCCCTCGGAGCTGCCGTGCCCCACAGCCATCATGAAGCTTTCCGCATCCATGTCACCAGTGGTGGACTAACCGTTCATTTTTTCCCCCTCTTTGCTTCCAAATGTGTTAACCTAGATGATGGTGAATAGAACAACAGAGGTATATATAAATATATATATATGCATCATCACTCCTCCATGACTTAGTGCTGCTGCATCATTTCTCCCTCCTGTCTGCATCGCATCTTAGAGGATAGACACCTGCTTTAGATGAAATGAAGTAGCATGTGCTAGAGAAGACTGTAGTTTAGAGACCAGGGCTTTCTGCAGCTGAAACTAGGGTTTAAAAGTAAGAGTGAAGCATTCTTGGCAGCTCACTGCCATCATAAAAGGGCCGTGTTGTACGAGACGGAGCTTCCAGGGACTCTCGTGGAGCATGTGTTTATCAGATGTGTTGAGAGCTGCAGACAACCCTGTCGTTTTGTGCATCCAGGTCTGATTCTAGGCTTCTGCATGACACTTACCTTGATGGTGTCAGCAAACAGAATGATCTGAGAGTGGGTTTATAGCTGCAAAACTCCCAAAGCAAGGCAGTGGCAGCTAGCATGGCTTGCTAACAATTTAGAAATGCATCTAGTTCCCATAAGGTTTCATACTTTGCAGGACTGATGGAATTGCTGCATGTTTTAGCATTATTTTAAAAGGAAGTAAAACTACTTAAATATGAAAATCAGTTGCTAAAGTAATTTTATCAGTAAGGCATCTTTTAATTAGGGTGGTAACTTGTGCTGTCTGAACATAACCCAGTGTGATTGCCCACAGTGGGAGACTGATCTTTATGGTGCTAACCCTTGGAAAAAAAAACCCAAGATATTAATAATTTAAAATAGTCTTTGATGTTATTTTCATTTGCATCTACTTTGAATTTATAAAAATCAGTTAGCAAATATCATTAAATGACTTGTATTTGAACTTCTGCAAAGAATCTCTTAGAGATTTAACTTGCAAGATTGACATAATACCAATAACTATATATTTCTAGTAAGAAGCTAATTCCTTGTAAAAGTCACATCATTGCTTTAATACTCAAATGTTTTGCTGCTGTTTTCCTGGAATAACTGAAAGTTACTTCTTTTCTTCTAGAATAATTATGTTAATTTTTTTCCCTCCTGCATAGCAATGTGATTTTATTTAGATTCTCTGAGGCACTATAAATAAACATCAGTGAGTGAAAACTAGTACAGAATTGGAGTGGTGACTTGCAGCAGGCTCCTGTTACTAGCTTTTGTCAGTGATGTGCTACGAATTGTGGAGTGCTGGTGGGATATGTTTCTAAAAGTATCTATTGGTTGTGTTCTGTTTTGTTGTTTTGCAGAGTGGGTTCACTCCCCTCCACATAGCTGCTCACTATGGGAACATCAATGTAGCCACGTTGCTGTTAAACCGAGGAGCTGCCGTGGACTTCACTGCCAGGGTAAGTGTGGGGTCAGCTGTGCCTCATTTGCTTCATCCCCTCTTGGCAGCACCTTCTGCACAGAGGGGTGAGAGGCACACCCCTCTCACCAGGCCAGACCTGAGCTGGTTCTGGTCCCTCCTGGTGTGAAGGGGCTTTCCCTGGGCTGCTGAGCCCAGACCTCACCTCCAAAAACTTCTGTCTTAATCAAAAGGAGCTGCTGGTTTTGTGGTCCCAGCCTTGCAGAAAGTGGGCTGGGATCCAGTGACACAAAAGCTTCCACCTGTAGCTGTAACATATGGCAGGAGGGATGTGTCCCTGCTGAATTCTCCTCACTGTGCAGTTGCTTCCAGGGAACAGCAGGTGCAGGTGTAGTGGTGAATAAAGCATCTGTGCCTCTGCTGCGTGCACGAGAGCCAGGTGATTTCCAAAGGAAATCTGAGAAATTAGACAGGTAGGAAATGAAATGAGATATTGGAGTCCACAATGTAAGCAGAAGAAAGACAGGAAACAGGGAATTTAGAGCTGGAGGAGCAGGAGGAAAACCCAAACATAGATGGATAGGGACACAGCATGAAGGATAGAGGTGGGGTATGAAAGGCAAGGGAGGATTGTGGTGCCAGGCGTGAGACCAAATAAATAAATAAACCCCAAAACAAAACAAATTGAGGCTGTGCAAGGCTTTGGCTCACCAAACCTTACCCAAACAAAGCCAGGGAAGAGATGTGGTAGTGATCCAGGATGACAGGGAGATAAAATCAAGGGAACAAGAGGCATTCAAAATGAAGGCAAATGCTGATGTAAGAGTAAATAGGCATAAATTGGCCATGAATAAATGTTGTCTAGAAATTTAGATATTTCCTATTAAATCTTAGTAATTAATGTTATTAATAATTGCTTAATAATGAATATTAAATATAAGTAATTAGATTCTTGAGCAATCTTTCAATTAAATTAGAAAAAGTAAAAAAAAAATCAATGTAAATTCAAAATTATATTTATGAGGGGAATTGTGTCACATGGATAATCCAGCAGCTCCTCTTCTAGATTTTGATCATGTGTTATGTTTATTACTTTTGCAAGAGGAAAAGTATTACAATGCTGCTTAGGGCATTTGCACAAAGGGAAAAGTGAATTTGCACTATTGTACTTTAGATTGTATAGCTAAAAACTTGAATGCTTCTGTAGTTGAGGCACATATTTACATGCAGCAAAGTTTTTATGAGAAGCATTGCAAACCCATTGCTTTGCTTACACTGACACCATTGACCTCTGATTTCCAAGTCCTTTAAGTGACCCAATTAGAGCATTAAGGCATTTCATACCATCCTAAGATTTGGCATTGAGTGTTTGATAAGCCCTAATCAGAGAAGCAAGGAAGACAAATGGGGTCTTGGGTCAACTCTTTCCCTCTCAGAAACAAGATTAGAGATTAGCAATGCTACTGCATTAGCAATTAGCAGCATTTAGTGCTAGTGCACTAAATACCATCTGCCTATGCTTGTTTTAATAAAATAATAAGTCTCAGGCTTCAGCAGCTCTGTTTTGGATTAAGGGCACTTGTGGAGAGCACATCCACAGTAATAAGACCATTCCTGCCTCCTTTTGAAGAAGTGGACACTGTAAATTCTGCCTCCATTAGTTGTCCTCGTTGGAGGGAGGTGGAGTTCTGGGGCAGCTGGGGAGGTGTGGGTGCAGTGACATCAGCCTGAAGGAGCAGTGGGCTGAGGCTGTGACTCAGGGGGCACTGAGTGCTCCTTTGTGCTATGGGGAGAGGGCGTCCAGAGACACAGAGAGCTCATCTCCACTCCGTGGCAGTTGCAAATCTAGGTGAAGTTGTTGGGACTGAAAGAACTGTAGCATAAATAACAGTAATGTGGAGCTGAATTTTGTTCTTTAGTGCTTATCAGACTGTGGGGGAAGAAAGCTCTGCACAAAGGTGGGTTAGGTTGTGGCAGAGCAGTGGATTTGGAGGCTAACAGAACACATGCAATTATCAGCACCAAGCAGCAGAGCCCTTGCTTGATCCTTGATTCCCCAAACTGCAAAACAGGTACTGAAAATCACCCACAGCCACAGCCTGCTCATTGCCACCTCATTGCCTCTTGTTTTAATTTCTACAAATGTTACCCACAGTCTGCTGTCTTCCCTCTGGAGGAAAGGCCAGTGTTTGAGTTGCTGACAATGTGAGATGAGCAGCAGAGCAAAGATATGGAAGGGCTGTAACCCAAATAAAATATTACCATACATACTGTAGCTTTCAGAAGTGCAAAGAGCAGGCTTTCAAGATGGAGATCAAATACACTTTGTGCAAACCACCAACCATTTCTCCTTTGTTCTTATTAAATCAACACTACTTGTCTATCTCTCAATTTATGTTCAGGCTCATCCAGTACCTGCTTTTACAGGTTTGCACTCCTGCAGCCGAGTCACTGAGGTCATGTCAGCTCTTCCCTTGAGCTGCATTAGCACTTCTGTGTCTGGGCTTTCTTCTCTTGCCCTGCTGCAAGTGCAGGGAAGGTGGTACAGCAAACTCCCCACTGGGGTGGATGGACATAATTTCAGTAAATCAGCTTGTGGTGCCTTTTATTCCACCTATAAACAAGGAGGCAGCTCTGGGACCCATCCTAACCTCATTCCAAGTGAAACAAAATCTCCTTATTCAGCTGGATGTTTGCCACTTTGCAACAAAGGAAAAACAATCATTCTAAATTGCTTGACTTCTTGGGCTCAAACTCAACAGAAGACCTGTCACAATTACTGGCAGGGTCTGCACTGCAGAGTAACAGGCATTTTATGGCTGCTCATCATCCTTTTTCTGTAGTACATCATCATGAGTCCAGCTTCTCCAAAATAACCCAAATACTTCATTGCATCACCATATTTCCCTCTTGCTTAACTAGGAGACAGTCACACAGAAGTGGAGGAGGAGAATAAAGGGTAACTGAGGGTGAGGTTGGCCTCCTTTCTTAGCCAGATTAACACTTAAGTGCAGTCACTCCTTGGGCTTTGAAGGATTGCAGCAGCTCCAGGCACCATTCTCTTAGCTGACAGTGCCACTTGATGTTGGAGAGGTGTGGTGAATCCTAGCTACAAACTGAAAGGTAGCCAGATACCTTGAAGTGAATCTCTTTTATCAATGTTTTCAACAAGAAAAACTAATTCCTGACATTTTAAAACTACTGTTTGTCAACCACTTGTGCCTTTAAATCAAACTGTATCAGATGTCTTACCTAGAGTTTTAATGATTTTGAAGGTATTTTGAATAAACTGGGAATTATATTTAGGTAAAAGTTCTCATTTGAGGGTTCTCACAGTCTTCAGATAACATTCTTCTGTCTGAGATGATCTTCCAGTGGAAAGCACAGGTTTAGCCCAGGTGAGGAAATGCCTTTGAAGCTCCAAGGAGTCTCTGAGGAAAACAGAGATTAGAAAGGAAGGAAGGATGAAATTCTCTGCAGCTTCCAGAGCAACAGCTGAAAAAAAGCCTCTGTGAGCCCCACCTCCATTCTGTCCTTGAGCAAGTGAGAGGATGGAGGTAGCCAGGGACTCCTCTGTGTGAAGAAAACCTCTCTCCCATATCTTTCTTGCCAAAGCAAGCAGGAGCTCAGCACTGTGCCACAGAACTGCACCTCGCCCTGGGAAGAGCCTTCCTGACACACAGCACTCCTCATCCTGGAGGAGAGCTCAGTTCCACTGGAGTGGGTTTGCCTGCAGAAAGTTTGCTTACTGGAAGGTTAGGAAAGGATTTGGTAATTTTGAGGGTGGTGTGAGGACAACATGCATTAAAGATGACCCTGAGGCTGTGAAGCAGAACACCATTAGCCCATCAAAAAGAGCAGGCAATGTCTAAGTGACAGTGGCATAAGAGAAAAACATCTTTACTTCCCCAGTGGTGGTTTGCCATAAGAGCTCCTTTCTATAGTCTGCCTTCTTTTCTTCCAGGGTTCATTTTATACTCTCAGCCCTGAAGAAAGTTAAATATATAAGCACAGGAAAACTAAAATAGCACAATGAAAGACTTACTTCCATTAAGGAGAGGAGGAAAAAAAGCTGGAAAACTATGTGCTTTTGTAGGGTTTCCTGGAAAGCATCTGATTGTGCATTTTTGTCTTTAATTTCTGAAACACCTATACAAGCCTCCATGATCCCAGTAACTGCTACTGGAATATAAGACTTTCCTCTGCAGGGATTCTGCTGTGTTGTAGCTCCAGTTCTGAATTGCAGAAAAATACAGGGCAGGATATTGAGTGTTTTAACTTACAACATGGTGGTGTTGCTGCATAGTTGCACACCACAATCTTCCCATACCTCCAGGACCTGGGAAGAGTGGTAATATCAATGCAGGGGTGTTGCTGACAGTCCCAGTGTGCAAAAACCACCATTATGCTCTTTCCTTAAAAACCCCTAATGCTGGAGGGGTTTTCCAGACTGTATAAGAAACTTATATTAGAGCAGTCTGGCTGTTTTCAGCTTCTGTCTTACACATTTTTGTCAATATTAAGCTCTTCATAGAGTCTGCTCTCAGTAGAGGATTGAGAAGAACAATCTTACTAAATTCCAAGTTAATCTGAACATCTTAGTAAGAAACTGTTCTGGTTTGTTTTAAATCAAGGAAGTTAAATTTCACATCAGATAAGTGTAATTTTTCTGATTAAAACTGCACTCCATTGAGGGGCTGGGAGGAGAACTCAGAGGTGGTGCTAAGTTCTCTCATGGGCAGCAAGGAGAAATACCAAGTCCATGTGACTGGCACTGAGTTTTCACAGTCCTGATGTGATCAGCTGCTCAGTCAGCCTTTAAATCAATGCAGCACAAGACTAGGAAAGGTTTTCCCTTTGTTTTGTGCCTGCCTTTGAAGGTGCATTTCAGAGCCCAATATGAAGCTGTAAGTGCAAACATTTACTTTTCTTAGTTGCTGTTAGCATCCTTATTCTTGTACACTCCAACTGTGATGGGAGAGAGAGGCAGTCTCATAGGACAGCATAGCACACCAGAAACCAGGGGGGTTCCTGGTTTTCTAAATGCATTAAAAAATAACCATGTAAGATCTACTTTGCACACAGACAGTTTTAACCCTGTGTTTGTCTTGACTTCCTAACCATTCACGTTGCTAATTTGTAGTAGAAAGGAGCAATTCTGACTGCTTTGGTGATGGGTAGCACCTGGTGTCAGAGGGCAGCTGGTCTCATCTCAGCTGGGAAATGTTGGGTGGCTCATTTCTCAACACGAGGTAGCTCAGAGGGTTTTGATTTTCCTTGTGAAGCTGTAGATAGAGAGCTGCAGCTGAAAAGGCTTGGTGTTCCCTGGGATCAGGCACAAGCAAAGGCCACTGACTGTAAGGGCAGGTCACTCCTCACCCATCCTGCTTGTGGATGTTGGTGGCTCTGGAGGAAGGCACGAGCCCTGTGTGAGGGGCAGTGGATGGAGGCAAAGGGGAAACCACCAGCCACAATTTTGTGAAGTGTAGAAAAAGTTGCACTCCCCTAATCCATGGCATTTTGAGCTATGTTCAGTTTCAGACTGCTTTAAATCATCTGCCCAGGAGAGGAAAGGCTGTGTTCTAGTTGATAACCCTATGAGCATTTATTGCATTTCTCACAAGCAATGCTTCATATTCCCTGTAGAATTTATTAACTCACAAATTGGACCTCAGTGTCAGGGGTCTACCTGAGACATTACCCAGCACAGGATATTTCAACAGCAAGGGCAAGCAGCACTCCAGCAGGAATTCTAGATCTGAACCACATCTTTTAATGGCAACTTTTGGAAGGCATTTCAGCTTTATTACTGTGGGAAAACATCTTCAAAAATTTCCTGATTTACTATTCTATCTTAAGAACAAAGGGAGAAATTTATAGAAGATCAAACAGATAAAAATAGACTGAAAAGACAGCAGATGCTGTTGATATGCTGAAGAATTCAGAACCTTACATTTGGTGGCTATTTTGTTTGCTGATACCACAGTTTTAGTGTTAATAAACAACACCAAAGTTGCATGTATTATGAAGCCTTTTTTATCTCTTGTTTTTTGTGACAAGTACAAATAACTCCATTTTGAGTTCCTTGCTTTATGTTTTGTCATCAGAAAAATTAATGATGGTTTTGTCTGAGGTTTTTTCTCTTCTCAGATCACGTTCTTAATTATGAGATGAGAGACAGGGAAGGACCATACATATGAAATTTCTAGCTGTGATTCTTTAAGACTTGGTACAACACAGTATTGACCAAAGACAAGTTGCTTGGCCTAAACATCAGTGTGGAATTATTCAAGCATTCACATAATGCACCTCTTCATCTTTTTGGAGTCAGAACTCCCAGCCAGCTGAATTATTACTTCACATTCTTTGCTACCAGCAAAAGCTTAAATAGCTAAATGGCAAAGTTAAATTGTGAATAGAGACTTGTCCCCTCTCTTCTCTCCCTTTCTTTTCCTCACAGTGTTTTCCCAAGATGTTAAGGGGGAAAAAGGTTAAAAGTAACTTTAATCCTTCGACTCTTAATTTTTTTTATGAACAGGTTAGTAAAATACAACAAAAATTGCAAACTCCTTCCAAGAGAATGAGTGCTCTTTCCTAGGAAAGAGGAGCTGCTTGGTTATCCAAACACTTGACATATAGAGTTTAATTTGCTTGATTTCTCCTGCTCCATTAATTATTTCAGGGAAGCTGTGTGTAGTTTGTTTTCCTCACAAACTGTTTCGGGAGTGATCACATCCTTTCTCCATCCATCTCTTTGTAATGTGAACCTGCTGCCTGTTTTCAACCAAAAGGAAGTCCAGGTTCCAAGATGCTAAAGACATTAAATTTATATCTTTTTTGTAGAGACAGGTGATCACATAGAGCAAAGCTCTCCAGCTTGCACAAGTGGGCTCAGTCCTTATCCTTCTATTTCCCCACATTTCCTGCGGGGGTGATCACCCCTGTCAGCAGCTGGGAGAGAAATATGCTGTCCTAACAGTTTTGGTAGCAACCCAGAAATATTCATGTCATTTGAACAGGACTTGGGTTTGAACATGAAAATGGATATTTTTAATTTTTTTCTCCACCACAAGCAAACTCTGTGACCTAACCTTTAATTGCTAAGTGGAAGTCATCTCTTAGTTTTGATGTGTGTATTTGCCAGCACTCATCCATCTATTCCAGAATCAACTCTCCCTCATTTATGGCAACAGGAGCAAATAATTAGATCCAAAGTGCACATTCTTATGTAGTTTTGCCCTCCCCTGTGCTGCACTAGATTCAGCTCAGTGTTGAGATGAATGAGAACCAGACTTCTAATAGGTATTTGCCTTGCCTTTTGTAATGCTATCCCTTCCTCCTCCATTTCTCTCTTGATGCTTGGAAAACGATTTTCTTCTTGTTTTCTTCGTGAATGAGGCAGTAAATTATTAGTACTAAATCATTTTTATGTATTAACAGGGCATGAGGGTCTATTAGGCTGAGTTAACCTCTTTACCCCTCAACATCAGCAAGTGAAAAAGGTGTTCCTTTAATCTAAAATACCTGCAGTACATTTTACTTGAAGACACAAAAATTATTTCCTTTACCATTTTTTTCCTCGGGAAAGTAGAATTCATCTCTCTCTCCCTCTGACCTCAGCAACATCTTTCCTCCTGGGAAGAGAGAAAAAGCAGAAACTATCTCCACATAATTGTTTTTCTCCTCTCTTTTTCTGTCCTCTTTGTGACTGGTACAGTAATGTAGTGACCACATATTATATTCAGTGTCAACTCCCAGTCACATAGAATTAATTCTTTTTTTCAAAACAAACTCACAGAAAATTGAAGTGATCACATAGTTTTACCTCCCTGAAGGGCCTAGACGTGCTGCACTTTCTGTTTAACGTGCTAAGCATCTTCTTGCTTTATTTTGCTTTTTAAAGGAATGAGGAGCCACCCTGACACAGTCATCACTTTGATGCTCTAAGGATCATGAATATTGTAGAAAGAATCTCTGTCATTTAACCTTGTTAACATGTATTTTGCCTCTGTGATAATATTAATTAGTGCTTTCTAGTAGCTGTGAGTTAGCTTCATAGTGAAATTTTGTGCAAATGAAAATGTAGCAACTGCATGAGGCACTTGGTGTTATATTAGGCCGTGACTCAGCTTGTCACATCTGAGAGGGGCTCTTTCCTTGGTGCTGGTTCTCTCTCTGCACTCACCTGCAGTTCTGAGGAAGGCAGCAGACACCTGCAGCACTGCCAGCTGCTCAGGGTGCCTCTGTGGCTCAGCCAGCCGTGGCACACTCACTCACACACTCACTC
>VZRX01015321.1:0-14983 GCA_013398075.1 Notiomystis cincta | reverse complement strand
CCTTCCCAACCCTCCTTCCTCTTTTAGGCTGTCAAACCACAGGCTATGCACACCAACAGAGGTCAAAGCTATCAAGCATGGCAGTAACTCCACCTGCATCTCAGGTTCCCCGAAATGCCATTGCTGGGGCCACCTGAAGCCACCCAGGGCAGTTCCTCTGTCACCAGCACAGTGCCAGGAGCTGAGCAGCTCACGGGCTGTACAAAAGAAACTTCCCCCATCCCTGCTGTCTCCCCCAAATCCCTCACTGGCACCTACCCCTGAACCTGAGCAGGGCAAGCTGCTCAGCAAGAACATTCCACAGCTGAGCAAAGCAGGTTTGGCCCTGCTGGGATGGTTTGAGGCACCTGGCAGCAGATGCAGAGCACGTGGCGCCCGTATCGGCTCGGTGATGCACGGAGATGTTTGCCTGACCCCTCAGATGAAGGCAAACTCTTTCAGCAGCTGCCAAGAGCACAGAAAGTGGCTTCAGAGGCATAGCTAGAGATTTCTCATCAGCACTGAGAAGTGCAAAATTAAAAGCTGTGCCAGTGTTTCCACTCTGGCCTTTGGGTTATGGATTGTTACAGACTAATCACGTATCTGTCGTGCTTGGAGCATTCACATCCTCCTTCAGCTCATTCTTGAATGCTGCTTCTGTCTGCCAGGTTGCAACAACAGCAGAAATCTGAAAGTTGGTCCCACAATGTGCAAAATTACTGATTTCTTCAAAGCAAATCTCCCCCTCCAGCAGCCCTGCTTCTCTAGGTTATAATGTGTGGAAAGGGAATTAATTAACCCAGGCAGCTCTCTGGTACCCACAGGAACTCACCACAGCCCATGTAAAACCTGCTTGGAAACGCTGGCTTAGCAGGCAGGCAGGCTCTAAATACAGCTGCAGATGGAATCCCTGAACGTTCCAGGGGTAGTTTTGAACAGGAATAACTTGACATTTAATTCTGGGACAATAGTGAAATGTCAACATCTGTTGTGGAAACACAGTATAATGATTAAATTAACACCACTTGCATCTTTTAAGGATGTGGTAGTGCAAACACCACACTGAGATCTGCTTGGACAAAGCCGTATGGAGTTTTTATGGTTTAAGTTAAAGAGAGCAACTGGCCAGACTGGGGCAGAACAGGACCAGGCCCTGCTCTGGGCAGATGTTTCTCAAGGATCAGAGCCCATCACTCCAGCCTGCCAGCTCTGGGATTGCCACATCCAGATCCATCAGACTGCTGCAGTCCCTAAATGCTTCACCCACAGCCTTTGGAGAGAGTCTGTAACCACCAGGTGACCTCAGACCACGCCTTGTGACTTGCAAGAGCCTCTCTGTGACACAGCAGAGCACACCAAGGCTTGCTCAGCACTTTACTACAAGTCTGATGTCTTTTACAAAGGTTTATTCGAGGATTTCACCTTTTGCTTCCTCTGATTATGGAGCAGGCTGATGTCCAAGCCTCAAAGCTGTTGTGATCTTGGTTTGATGCCTTCCAAGTGAAACATCTCCCCACGTCACAGGGGTGTGATGGTGGAGACAACGTGAGACCCCACAGAGGCTGAGAGGGCGAGAAACCTGGAGCCTTGCACGGCTCAGCACACAGATGGGGGTCCCAGCAGGAGCTCTGCCACTCTCAGCCTCCCTGCAGCACAGCAGCCACGAGCAGGCAGGCAGAGAGAGCAACAGCCAGAAACAGCCTGGAAAAGAAGCAAATGATGGAGCAGTCTGGGCAAGACACCCAAACCCCTCTGCACCACTGAGTCCCAGGCAGGAGCAGAGCTGGGCAGCTCACCCTGATTGCAGGGCTGTGTCCAACAAGAACCTGTGGCTCCCAACAAGAACCTGTGGCTCCCTGTGCCCCCCACAACCCTGAGAGGCACCAGCCTGGGCAGCAGCTCAGCCCAGCCACACAGCACTGCAACACTTTGTCAAATCACTTCTGCCCATCTTGGCTAAAACAGGATCACAGGACAAGCTGGAGCACCACAGACTTGGCACTGAGTGAGCTTCTGAGCTGTGTTCATGAATTGGTCTGAACACAGGCCAAATCCCAAAGTACTCAAGGACATCAGTGCCATAGATTTTTTGATCTGAAGGGAAGTTACTGTATTTAACCATTATGGGGTGATGTTAAAGAATGGTCACTAAAGCCAGTCAACAATAGGGCAGCATGTTAGCAATCCTGGCCTGTTAAGAAAGCAATAAATTCAGAAACTGGCCTTGTTTTCCCCTCCCCATGGTCATGCATCTACAGATTAAAAAAAATCTGCCTAGGTCAGGTGGTTTGTCTCCTTGGATATTTTACACCACTCTGGAGGAGCCTTTTGTTCTCCCAGGGTCAGATCCAGAGAAGTGCTGAGTCTTAAAATTTAATTGTGGGTGTTTTAAGGGTGAACTGAATGCAGGAGAGCATTGCACACAGCACAGCAGATCCTGGTTCTTGGCATCAGGATGAGCATCCTAAGCCCACAGCCAGGCTGGTGCCAGAGCCACAGAGAAAAACCCAGAGAGGCCACCAGTGATCCCAAAGTGGAAAATGAAATTCAGCTTCGTCCCCATACCTAAGTTCTTGGTTGTGCAGGGAGCTGGGGTGGGAAATCCAGCCTGTTACCTGTTAGATATTACCCACAGGAAAGGGACAGCCTGTGCCAGAGAGGGGCTCAAACACCTGTGCAGCACCCGGCCCCTGCAGCAGCCACAGCAGGACTGAGCAGCAGCAAAGCCAGGAGGCTGAACTCTGCTAAAACAGAGCTTAGTCCTCGGGTTCCAGGGCTGGAAATGGGGCAACAGAGCTGGGCTCAGCACCAGCACTTTGAGCTTTTAATGCCAACCCAAATCCTGGCCCAGCTGAGGTCGGTGGGAATTTTCTCATTGCTGTTCAGTCCCTGGATTTTGCAGAGGGCTGGATTTCCCTGCAGAGCAGCTGCAAAGCTTTCCTTCACTCCTACCAACACCACACAGCTCTGCAAAGAGCTTTGCTCTGGATTTCCTAGGATTTGAGCTTGGCACCAGGTCAGAGACCCTGACACAGTGGCAGTAACAGAACTGCAGGAAAGCAGCCCAGGGCCAGTACCAGGAAATAGTGGAGATGTTGCAGTTATCCCACAAACTCTGGGACCAGTACAAAACCAACTGCAAGCCAGGGCTAATACCCACCAGTCCTGGGTTTTGTTCATCCAACTAGCTCGTTCTTGTGCCTCTGGTACATGATTACATATTCAGCAGAGGAGTCTATTCACTGGGAAATAGTTCTTCAGTGTAGTGCTCCATGTTTTGTAGGTGGTGGGGTGGACAGGACTGGGGACAGACAGAGCCTTCCTTCCTCTGCAAAGCTGCTCTAGCCTGTTCTGCCATTAGCAGCCAGAAAGGGTGAGGAATGTCCTCAGGCAGCTCCAGTCCTGCCAGCAGACACTGGCAGCAAACCAACCACACGATCACACAGCACTGGGCAGGTCCTGGCCCAGGTGCTGGGGTCACCAAGGAACACACTGGGAGGTGACCTGAAGCACAGTCAAGGCTTTCTCTCAGCTGGGAGCACCCACAGAGCACCGACTTTTCTTCCCTCCTCGTTATAAGCAGGTTAACAACACTCATGGAGGGGGTGATTTTCCAAAATCAATCCTTAAACTCCACCATGACCTGTTTGCTGTTTCCTCCTGTAAACCCACAGGAGAGTGATAGCAGAGGAGAACCACCACTGCCAAAGATAAATAACATTTCTGTCCCTCACATCCAGGAGGCAGCAATTACCCACCTGGCCATCTCCCTGCCCAGATGCTGTTTTGAACTTCAACTCATCACACAATAGAGAGAAAAAAGCAACTGAGGAAACCACCTCTTCCCATCCTGGAAAAAGCCCAACAGTTCAGCACCAATTATTTATGTCCCTCGAGATGGGAAAAAAAAAAATCATTTTAAAAAATGCAGAAAGAGAGAATAAATTTGTCACTGGTCAGGGCAAGGGACCAGCACTTCCTCTGGCTCTGGCAGCCCCAAGCCCAGGATTTACTTGCCTTACATGAGCAGTGTGGAGAGTGAGGGTGAGCAAGAGCAGGGGTTGCCAGAAGTGCAGGTTGTGTCTGCCTGGCCCATCCTCCACCCAGGATACATCTGTGGCCCAGGACTCCTTTCTCCCACAGAGCTGCAACAGCTCCATCAGATTGAAGACACTAATAAAAACTTTAAATGGAGCCAAGGTGTCCTCCCAAAAGCTGCACACAGGAGGACATGAAAAATTATTTGAGAGAGCAAGCAAACCAGAAGCATTTCTAGGAGGAGTTGACTGGAACCATCTACATTGATTTAAATCCACTGGTGCCTGCAGCTCTGCAGGCACAGCCCTGAGGACAGGCAGGGCTGGGCAGAAATCAGGTTTTGAGCAGCAGGAGGGCACAAACTCACTCATGGTGAAAGATGGACAGGGCTACAAATTCCAACATCATCTTGGACACTTCCCCCAGCAGCCACCTCTGGGGTTTGGGGGGTTTGCTTTCCGCTGTTCTTCTGTGGGGTTTGGGGTTTTTTATTTCCCAAGGGAAACTTTGAAAAGCCTGGAAAAAGGAACAGAGCAGGAGTGAGCAGGACAGAGCCACACTGAGAGGGTTTCACTCTGTATCACTCTCAAGATAACTGAGAGAGACTTGGCGTTTATTGCAGTCACTGTGGTGTGTCTGACACTTGGAGATTAACAAAATCCAGCAGGATTTTGCCCACCAGCAATCACCCTGTCTCACTGAGGGGCCTGGGCTTTCCCCCTCCCTGGCTGTTCTGTCCCTGCCAGTGAGGGCTCCCCAGACCCAGAAACTGCAGCTGGTGCTGGCTGAGACAGGAGCATCCTGTGGGTGCAGCTGAGGGGGCTTTGGAGAGGAACAGCCCAGAGGATTTTCCTTGGAGCCACTCACAGGCTGCCCCTGTCCCCCTCTCACCCCCTGTGCTCCTGCCCAGGGCACCAAGCACAAAGCCTTCAACACCCTCCTTTGACACCCCAAGAGTCCTTGCTTTGCTTTAAAGCCCACAGGCCATATAAACCCATGGGTATTATTTGCTACACTGACAAGTCCATATTGCTTTTCTCTTCAAGTCACTTATTCCCACTGGGTGCACACACAAAAAAAAAAATCCTCAAGGAGAAGCATGAACTCAAGTCAGAGGCAGCATTAACAAGTATCAGAGAAACTCCAGTTAACTCTGAACACTTTCTAAACCCCTGGAAGCTGTGTGAAGCTGCTCAGCAGGCAGCAGCTGTGAAGTCAGGTGAGCCCAGGGTGGTAAATGCCCACGGAGCTGGCTGACAGCACTGTGCTGCTGCTGAGAGCATCCCTGCGCTCGGGGGGGCTGTGGGTACCAGGGCAAGCAAACGCCACAAGCAGAGCAGCAGCACGATGAGGAAAGGCATTTATTATGCAGAGCTAATAATGCCATTAGAGTAAGTGGAGCCTGCCCAGAGGAATAACAAAGCAGTGAGATGGTTACAGGAGACGCTGGAGGGTTCTCCTGGGCACGGGGGATGATGGTGCTCGGGTGGACTCTGCACATCCCGGCCCTGGGCACATCCATCCTCACCCACCGCATCCCCCGCGGATTTTGGGGGCCAAAACCTGGAGGGGGCTGCAGCACTCAGCCCTTCCCGAGCCAGAGGGAGCCTGGAGCTGGAGAATTTAGCCACTGAGCTGAAGATTTCTCGCTGTATTTTATTTAGAAACAGCCTGCCCTCATGTGGTGAATGGAAAACCACGAGGCTGAAAATTTTGGACTAAAACCGTCCAGCAATGTGTCAGGGCAGGGGCCAGGAGCCAGGCAGGGGGAAAATCCCTCACAGCTAAGTCACACACAGCTTTTCCTCGGTCATTTCTGTGCCTGCTTCCCTTCCCATGTGCACAGCACCCACTTCTGCTGGCCTGGTGATTCCCAGAGAGCCACAGGGAAGTGCCCTGGCAGAGCCCTGGGTGCCCTCACCCTCAGCTCGGGCACGAGGGGCTCCACAGAGCCAAGGCCAGCCCTCCACAGAGCCACAGCTCTGGAAATGCATCAGCTGAAAGGAGGGAAAGCCCCATTTGCTGTCACTTCATGGGCAGAACAGAAAGGAGAATTTCTTGAACAGCTCCAGTGACGCTTCCATGAGGGTGCAGCCTTTGCTCAGAAAGGCAATTGCACTCACATCACATAAGGGGGTCTCTGAGCAGCCTCTTTGACCAGCCACAGTTTATTGTGACAGGGAATAAAAGCTTTACCCAGAATCAACATTAACCAGGATAAATAAAACCAAGCTGAGTAAGAGCGAAGAAAGCAGCATTTCCCCCATCCAATCACCTTTTTTTTACATTAGTGATATGCACAAATCTTCCAAACCAGCACAGAAAAATCAGCTGTGATGCAAGACCAGGCTCCCCAAGAAGCAGCTGGGACAGTAACTCAGGGGCCAGGAGCCACAAGTGCCCAGTAGCCAGCCCCAGTGAGAGCTCTGGCATGGAGCTGCAGCTCATGGCTCAGAAAGGAGCCCTTGATATGCAAACAGGACCCAGTGGCTCCTGGCTGGGGCTTGCAGGATCCAAAACCCAGTGAGGAAACAAGAGAATGTACCTGCACATCGCCCCAAGAGCCAGCACATCCACAGCACAGCCCCAGCCTCCTGTGGGACACAGACAAGCAGGGCTGATTCTCACTGCCAGGAGCTCCTGAACAGCATGGGAAATGCAGAACAGAATCCCACAGTGGGGAGGAAGTTGAAGTGAAGCAGATGCTGCCCAGCACAGATGCACTTTCTAACCCCAGGATCAGGAGAGTCCCTGAGGTCTTGTGCCATGAGGGGGGGGAACAGCTGGTGCCCAGCTGAGCACCACAGGCTGATGTGGAGCCACAGGGGAGGCACCTTCCCACTTCTTCCAAACACCTTCCTTTAATGCTCCTGTTTGCCAAACTCCTTGACTGCAGCCCAAGCACCAACGACCTGGCCTGTCCCCATCTCACTTGTGCAGCTTCAAAGCCTCCTCAAAGGCACTGACTTGTGACATCTGGTAGAAAATGAGGAGAAAAGCAGTCAAAGGCATCAGTCTGGGTGGTGGTCATGGATCTTTTACAGCCCAGACAAGCAGCAGCTGCAGTGTCACCTCGACATCCACGTCCTACAGGAGTTTCTCAGAGCAGAGCAGAGCAGCTGCACGAGCAGGGCCAGGTCCACAGAGCAGGATGCTCACACAGCTCCACTCCAAGAAGTTCTGGGACCTGCTAATCCCAGTCTTCTGCCAGCAACCTTCCAGCAGCTGGAGCTGCAACACAAAGTGCCCGAGCGAGGAGCTATGAAAGGCAGCGCTGCAGCTCTGCCCGCAGCGAGCAGAGGCTCTAATTCCATTTTATCTGCTTGTCATCACCTCCTAAAACAAGCCAGGCCCGTGTTTTAGTTGGAGAGAAAGGCGTAACCGGGCAAAAGAGATTTTTGGTACGTAAAAATCGTTCTGAGCAGGTCTGTTCACGGCAGGGCTGCCTCGGGAAGGGCCAGAGCCAAGGCAACGCATCAGGGTTAACACCAGGGCACTTTGCTGCATTTACTGCACTGAGAGAATGGCACAGGAAGGAGCAATGAATGACAAGCAAGGCTCCTTCCAGCCCCACTGCTCACACACGGGACTGGTGGTGGAAGAGCCACACTCTGCTGATGCAGCCCTAATTCTGTTAGTTTTCAATTTTTCTTCAAAGTTAACCACTGCTTTTACTGCAGATGAGGCACTTACCATGAAGCCTCCCCAAAACAGAGGGTGAGCAGCCACCTCATTCTTCTTTATCTCGTGATACAGAGAATTAAAACATTTTTAACCAATCAAGCTCTGTCATATGCTGCTTTGGGGTTGAAGGATAAGGCTTAACATTTTTTGGCTATAGGGTCAATTTATAAGGTTTTATAAGGTTTTCATCACCATCATCATCACCATTTTGTTTCAGTAGAAATTAGTCCTTTGAGGAAAGAAGTATTTGGAGGTTTGCATAAACTCAGAAAGAAAGCAAAGACTAAATTATTTTCCCATCTTTCTGCATCCTTTTTACTCCATATCAATGCAAATCCGGATTTTTCACCAGTGAAACCAGTAAACTTCTCTTGGTACAAAGGACTCTTTTTAGTAAGGAAATAAGAAGAGGAAAATTAAAAAGAAAGTGAGAAGCCAGTCCTGCAGCCTTTCCAAGGGAACAGCAGTGTTTGGAGTGCATGGGCAGGGCAAACCTCCCATCTCCTGGGACACTGCTTCCCCATCAGTCCCCAATTCCTCCCACACCCCAGATGGAAACCTGCAAACTCAGCTCCAGGCAGCACCAGTTTGCAGCTGAAGGTCCTCCAACACCTCCAGCAGCCAACCTCAGCACAGGGGTCCGGGCTGGCGTTTCCAAGCCACTTGCAGGGGTTTAAGCACCCATCTCAGAGCACTAAAAGTCAATACAAGTGGATGTTCTGGAGCTGGTGCTACCTCAAAAACTGGTGTTTATTAAAGCACCAAGGGGCACCTGCAGCACTGCTTGGTAGGGGAAGGGAGGAGGGAACGTACACAGAGGAGTGGCCTGGCCTGGGAGGAGGGAAGGGGGCTCTGGTTTAGGGCAGGAAGATCTTAATTTTCTTTTTATTGCTGCAATGAAGCTCTGAGCAGGCAGGCAGGCTGACAAAGAGTGGCCTTTGAAGTCCCAAGAGATTTGTTTCTTCTTTGAAGCTTTCAATCTGTCCTGCCAGCCATTTGCTGCTGCTGCAGGGTGCCCACCCAGGAATCAGCTTGGGTGCTTCCTCCAGCAGAGAACAGCACAACACTGGCACTTAGCACCAAAGAAACCATTTCCATTAAAACAACAAAAGTCTAAAAAAAAATCACTTCACTTCAGCTCTGTATCACCAGAATAACAAAATGTTAACTTCCAATTTCATCTTCCATATTATTTTCTTTATATATACATATATACATGTAAAAAAGCACTGATGGTTTCCCCTTTGATTCAGGAGAGCAATTCTCTACATTTTATAAATTCCTCTGGCAAATGAAACTTAACCTTTCCCAAGCCACACTTTCTAGTGGGAAAGGTAATTAGCCAAATAACTGGTGACTTATGACCTGGCTGCAGCAGCCAGCACACCGACCACAGGAGTACAGCAACTTAAATCCCTAAGTAGATGTAAAAAGGCCAAAAGGAGGCAAGTTATTGTGGTGTATTATCACAGGAGGAGACAAGGACAGATGCAGCCCATAATCACTTCCTCAGCCAGCAGGTCCTGCTCAGGAGCTGTTTTGGATCTGGACAACACTTGGTCCAGTGACCAATATAAGCAAATTAGAAATACAGCTCTCTGTCAGCTATGATCTAAACCTAACAACATGCAGAAACAAAAAAAAAAAAAAGAAACCTCAGATTTTTTGGACATGCACTGTGATTACTTTGAAAAAAGTAACTTGGGAGCAACGAAAGATGATGGGCATCAGACAGTGTGAAAAACTCACCAGTCAGAAATGCTCACCTGGTGCACTTCACTGATTTAGACACGAATGTGCTGTTTAAAAACCACTCTGAAGACCATCAACAGCAGAGGAGCAGAAGATGCTTTTTTGAAAACAAGATAATTCAGAAGTATTAAGAATTATCTTAACAAGTTTCCCTTAAGAGAAAAACAAAGCACCCACTGGGTGCTCCGCAGGATAACCACTGATTACAGCTGGGAATAACCACACACCGATTAAACAACAAAGTGTTGTGTGACAGGAAGGAGACTGAAATAATATGAAATATTCCCACTCTATAAAAATAGCCCAGGCACTCTGATGTGAGAAGCCCTCTGGAGTTTCCAGAACAAGCCTTGTCTCTTTCCACCATCAGCGCTCACGTCTCAGCGTGCCTGTTCCTATTTTTATACTTGCAGTAAAAAATTACCAGTGCCGACTCCTTTCTGACGTCCCACTCCCAGGAATAGCCTCTGCAGCAGCTCCTGGAACAGCATCAGCCCCTCAGCACCACAGCTGCACAGCTCCAACAACTTCTCCTGGTTAAAAACCCTTCTTGTTTCAAAAGCAGTGCAGCCAGCCCTGCAGCAGCAGCAGCAGCGCTGCACGTGTGGCCAGGGAGATTCCAACACTTTCCTCCTTTGCTGGAGCACTGCACACCCATCCCTGCAGCCTCCCAGGGCTTCCCACGGGAGAAGGGGCTGCACAGAGCATCCCAAAACAGATGGGGGAACCCTCAGCTTCAGCTTTTCCAAAGGCAGGGTCAGGGCAGCCCAAAAGGTACATCAGAAAAGCCCAAGATCCTGTGGATTCCCTAAAACTCCACAGCTCCAGAAACAGAGTGGACACTCCACTGCACACCCAATCTCTGCATCCACCCTGAGATCAGATATCCAGAATACCCCAACCCACCATTCTCAGGCCGGTTTGCTTTGGAGAAGAGCTTGTTTGTGGCGTTTTCCTGAGCTTTTTCTGTCCTTCTGGGGCTCCACCTGATCATACAGAACACCCAAAACCTCAGAATCAAGGGCATCTCCTGAAAAAGCTCCCAAAGCAAAGGGTTTAAGGCAATTTTATACTGCTCTAGTATAAAAATGGGACATTTGTTGCTTCAAAGCAGCAGGTTCAGCATTTTTAAACGTCTGAAAACCTAGGTCTTGACACAGAGACTGAGGCAGTGTAGAACAGGCTATAGGCTGGGGACAGCTGAGAGCTGCCAGAAAGGGGGGTCTGCATTGTGTGAAAGCCAGAAGTTTATCCTCAGCAAGAGGAAAGGACAGAAAAGCTCTCAGATAGAACAGATGCCACGATGGGAGATGCAGTGATGGGTCCAGAACCAGCAGGCTCTGGTGCCATGTGGAGCCTCTTTTCACACCNGGGGTCTGCATTGTGTGAAAGCCAGAAGTTTATCCTCAGCAAGAGGAAAGGACAGAAAAGCTCTCAGATAGAACAGATGCCACGATGGGAGATGCAGTGATGGGTCCAGAACCAGCAGGCTCTGGTGCCATGTGGAGCCTCTTTTCACAC
The DNA here is from genome assembly GCA_013398075.1 of Notiomystis cincta. NCBI lineage: Eukaryota > Metazoa > Chordata > Aves > Passeriformes > Notiomystidae > Notiomystis > Notiomystis cincta. The sequence goes on along the minus strand of VZRX01015321.1, from coordinate 4,009 downwards.
CATTTCACTCCTCATCAGCCTTAGAGACTTGCTCAGGTGATAACAAGAGCATTTTTGACTTCCAAACCCTGCAGTGCCAGTACCCTGTGGGTCAACCCCTCCTCACCATTCCACCATCAGTCCTGGAGAGGCCCCACCTGCCCCACTGAGCTCTCGAGTACCAGAGCCTGACAATAAAACCAACTTACCACCGAGCATCAGCACTCACAGGGCACCACTTGCAGGAGCTGCTCCCAGGGACAGATCTCGCTCCCTCCTGGTGCCTGAGCTGGTTTACAGCCACAGGAACATGCAGCTCTCTTCCCTATTTCTGCACTTTGAGCAGAGCCAGGGAGATCCACAGGCTCGTCACTGGAACAGTTGGTGCAGATTCTCTCCAGCACAGCACAGCACCTGCACTGCTGAGGGAGAGCTCTCACCCAGGGGCACAGACAGCAACAATGCCCCTCCTCACCCAGGGGCACAGACAGCAACAATGCCCCTCCTCGGGGCCTCCAGCACCACCCCACCCACTGCTGAGCCATCAGTGGGGGATCTGCCACAGCTCAGCCCGGCAGGGTGGGTTTGGGAGCCCCTCTCAGGTTCTGGCCCACAGAGGTGCTCAGAAGTCTCACTAGTGACACATCCCAGGATGACCACACCAGCCCCTTGCACCCAACCCTGGCTGTGCTGAACACACACACTGTGGCACAGGATCCCCTCCAGCACTCACACCCCACCAATACAAGCCTGCATCACCCCAAAAACAGCAGTAAGACCCCATGCAAGAGCTGGGTGCAGGTCCAGTATTAGCAATACAAAGCCAGGCTTGGAGCCTCTCCCAAGAGTGCACTAACACCGTAGCAAACTTGAGTTTCATTCCTGGCACAGACACATCCCCATGCCTTCCACCCAGCTGGGGTATGGTACACCACAGTAAATCACAATTAGCATACACTCCAACCCATTGTTCCTCACTGTCACTAAGTGGTGCAGCCAGAAGGGCTCTACACTTAAAGAACATCTTTTTTCTTGTTTGCACAAGGATTTGAAGACCAGATTACAGCTCTCCAGGCACAAGGAAGATTAGAACTCAGCCTCAGATTAAATTCTGGGGCAGAAAAGCACCCAGAGCCACCAGCTGCAGGGACACCCTTGTGGGAGCCCTGCAGCTGTGCTTGAACCAGGAAAGTATTGCTGTGCTTGGCCTGTTGCCTTCTGTGCTGCTCACAGCCACCCCCAGACCACATCTGGGCACGGGACACTTGGGACAGCTTCCATCAGGACCCACGCTGCCATCAGCCCTGGCCACAGTAAGCCAGACCAGCACTATGGCTCTTCTGGATCTCACAGGATTTGGGCTGGGAGGAAAAGGGTGTTGAGAACTCTCTGGTGCTGCCCACCCACCTCAGAGACCACACCTGCTTGTGCCGAGGCGACTGCAGCAGCCCCACGCTGCAGGGCTGTCCCAGGGCTGGCCACACCACACAAGTGTAACCAGTTTTAGGAGGACAGGCTAGAAAAAACATCCAGGAGCACAAGAATCCAAGCAATGCTTTCAAGAGGTTCCCCACAGCAGATAAACCACTCAAAAAAGGCCAACCCAACACTCAGCATGTGGCAGCAATGAGGCAGCAACAACACCCTGTCCATCAACCTTTGCATGCCCGCAGCTCAGGCTCAGCTCCCTCCCCTGCCACAGCACCCAGATCCCATCACTCAGTCAGCACAGACTCTCCCAGCTCTTGCATTCAGCTTCTACAGCAGCCTCAGCTCCAGCCCCACTCCTGGTCACACCCTTTTGCCAGTCCCTGACAAACCAAGGTGTCCCCACTCCCAGGGCAGCAATTCCAGATAGGATGCAGCTCCACTCCCAACTTCAAAGCTGAGAGAGTCAAAGAGCTAAAAAAAATGGAGTGTGACTTAAGGGTGAGCACTGAGTGGACACCCTTCTGGCCTGGAGAGAAACATTCCCCTTCCCAGCAAAGATTCTCCCTGAATTAGCAGCAGGAAGGTTTGTAGCAGGTGCACCTTTTTTAAAATCAAGGTGGAGGAGGTTGTTGGAGGCTGTAACCCACAATCAGCAAAAAAAGCTCCTTTATTTCTTGTCTACTGCAACCACACTAAGTGAGATCCATTAAACACAAGTTTTCTTTTAAAATGTTTTTATTGCTAAGTCCACCATAGTCATTTTATACAGGAACAAACCCCCAAAATGTGCTTCCCTGGACCACCACAAATGTTCAGGGGTTTCCTTCTCAGGTTGTGTTTTGGGCTTTTTCAGTTTTTTTTTTAAACAGTGGACAAACCTTGGTATGAGAGCTTTCTTTCTTCGTGTCCCTTGGAGGTGTGGAGCCCCCAGCCAGGACTGTCCCACCCCTGGGACTGCTGTGAGCAGAGATTTCTGGCACGAGCCACACCGTCAGCGATGAAGGTCCTGCGGTTTACAGATGGATACCGTGCAATTTTTCTCCTACTAAACTAATCAAAATTGCATCGTGATCCACCCGACAACAGCAAAACAGCAGCTTCACCCAGCTGGCAAATTTGGGGCAGTTCAGCCTGATGACAAGTCCTCCTTTCCTCCACAGGCCGGGACAAGTGCAATACTCTACACACAGCTACAAGTAATGCAACAAATCCCCACCCATGGAGAAATCAGCGCAAGGCAGCATCTTCACGTCTTCCAGGAAGGAAAAAACAAAGGGAGGGGGAGGCAGAAGCAAGAAAAAAAAAAGCTTGAAACCCCATTATTCACCACAGATTCACCACCACCACAGTCAGTTTTGCATGGATTTGCACAGCAATCTTAGCAAGCTGGGATGCAAACCTGCAAAACTGACTGTAATCAGCACCATCTTCTCCAGCACCTGGCACTGGCTAGGATGCACTTTATCTAGCAGTACTGTAAGTGCCCACATTACAGTAGGTCCAATTCCAAGCTACCTGCACTATGAGCACTTTGATACTGCTAGGACAAAACTACTTCCCGAGCAATCGCCTCCAGGGGAAAAACCCCTCTAACCAAACCCGTAACTGCTGAGCCAAAGCCAGGTGGAGGCTGATTTTTGGGATGTGCAGGCAGCAGCTTGTGCCAGAAGGAGCATTTAGGGCAGTAGATTCTACGCTACTTCACTAACTGCACTAGATGCACCTTAACACAAGGACCATTTGCAGCGTGGCTGAGGCAGCACAGCAGTCCTGGTTCCATCCACGCCATCGCCACAGCAATGCCAGAAGTGCTTAAACTGCAGTAGATCCTGAACTCTACCTGCACTGTAAGCACTTTTGCACAACTCGAGGCCATCACCAGGCACAAATTCTTCTATTTGAAGGTCTTGTTTCAGCGCAGCTGAAGCATCACAGGAGCATCTTGACTGAAGCACGGGAGCCAACAGCACCTGCCAAGAGAGAGGAGCAATATTAATGTTGCATAACACAGATATGGATTTGCTACTCAATTTAGGAGAGATTTTTCTTATTGAAGCATGGAGCAGAAATAGGTTTGGAGATTTGAGAAGGCAGTTTAACTGAGGGCACACCAGAGGAGGAAAGGTTTGCAGCTACTTTTCCCTTGAATTAAGGTAAAAATGGCTGCTTCCACTTTTTAACGGCAGTTGGAAAGCACCCTAACAGGTATCAAAACATCCCGGTTTCCTGCTCTTATGTGCTACTACGGCACGAGGGACACTTCAGCTGACCTTTCTCCTGGAGCTTTACCGAGGGTCTTGCATCACCCAACCACCAAACACTTCCCCCAGCGGTACCAGTGAAGTTCTGACACATGGTCCCGCACCCTCGCATCAGATAATGGAGTATCTCTACTTCTGAGGACGCGTGAGCGGCGGCACAAAAGCGACGGACCCTCCGCACAGGACGGGAGGGGGGAAATTGCCTTTTAACAACTTCCAACTTCCCTGCGGAGCCGCGCTGTCAGCGCCCGGCCCAACAGACCCGCGGGGGCGGGAAGGCTCCGCTCGGGGATGCCCCGGGGCAGCGCGGCCGCCCCCCGAGGGGCTCTCCCGGCGGC
>VZRX01015318.1:49961-67913 GCA_013398075.1 Notiomystis cincta | reverse complement strand
CCCGCCCCTCTCTGTCCTGGCCAGGCTGCCGGAGGCGCCGATAAATGCTGCCCACAGCTCCGTTAGTGACTCAACCCCCCAAAACACTTTTTGGACTCATTTTCCCAGAGAGAGTTTAATGGGGTTTGTCGTGCCAAAACCCCAAGCTATGCCTCACTTTCATCCCCTAATGCAAGCCATATATCAAGAGACACTAACAGAGCAGGGAGGGTTTCTGACAAGGGGATCCTGGGAACAATCAGCCAATACCCCCCTCCCCAGCCTGCGCCCCCCTGTTTTGTGCATTCCTGGTAATGTAAATAGAGCGGCGAGCGCTCACAGCCCTCCTCGGACCCGAGGAGCCCGTCTGGGGACGGCGCCAGCAGCTCTGCTGTCAGTCTGCTCTCGGGGGCTTTGGCTGGTACCGTTTGAAGTGTCTCAAGTATCAGCGTCAGCGTCGTGTCCCTAGGGAGAGCATCCCCGGGCCAGCAGTGCCCCCGCACTTCCCTGTTGCATACACTCAGCAGCTTGGAGGTGGGGAGATCCAGCTCAGCCTAAATAGTCCCTTTTCACCCCTGAAAAGCCATCCCTCCTGCCAAAATATCCTTCCTCCTAGCAAGCCATGAGATGAGGACGAAGGATGCAGCCCTGGCACTGACAGCATCCTGAGGGGCCCTTGGGGCCCTGAGGTCCTTTAGGGTAGCAGCTGCCAGGTCTGCCTCCTTCCACAAGCACCCTGGGGTGCCTCCATCCCCTGGCTCTCAGGAGGGGAGAGATGCAGCTTCCTTGCTTCAGCGAGGTGGGGGTGGCTGATGCAGCAGGTCGGGGCTCTCACACCCTGTTTAGTGCAGCACTGGCTCCTGGGAAGCAGGTGGTGGTTTGACACTGGGCACCATCTCCAGGGTGGGTGGGTACCCCTTCTGTGATGTTTTATGAGGCATGGGAAAATCCAGAAAACTAACTTTTCTTAATTTAAACACCCATGCACTTGCTTGCTGTGCATGTCAGCAGTATGATTAAGCTCTCCTGAAGGATGCTGGTTGTGCATGGCATTGTGTCACTTGGAGGGGACCTGCATGCCAGCCTGGACATGCAGTTTTGTTCCCACAAACTTCACTCACCATCCCAGCAGAAACCCAGAGCTTCTTCAGGCAGGGCCAGGGAACCCAACCGGGCACACTTCATCCTTCTAAGGGAAAAAAAATTCAAGCCAAAAAGCCTCCCCTGGGAGAGTTTCCAAAACAAATCTCAAGCCTTGGCTCACCACACAAAAGCAGGAAACCTCCTGAAGGTTTTCCTTCAGCTCGTCTGGATGAGAATCCCCAACAGCATTGCAGCCAGGGCAAGGGACATGGCACCCAAGGTGCCACCAGTGCCAGTCCCTGAGCCTCAGGGCAGGAGGAGCAGACACCGCTGGCAGCATCAGAATGCAGAGGAGGCTCATGTGCTGGGAGTAGGGTGTGATGTCCTCACAAAGTCCCAGGCCAGCAGGAGAAATCCCTGAGCTGAGCACTTTGGGACAGGCTGTGCAGCTGAGGGCCTTGGTGAGCACAGGCAGCCCCTGGGGCCATATGTGCCTGGGAGAAGCTCTGAGGAGAGAAGGAGCTGGGATGGTGGCAAGCAAGTGGGCTCACAATGAGGAGGAGAGACCCAGTGGGGATAGAGACTCCTCAGGGCCACCTTCCTGTTCCCCAGACTGCCAGGCAATGGGGACAGAGACTCAATGGAACAGAGCTGCTCCCCTCCCTCATCCACATGGTCCCCAGCAAGGCTGCAAGGAGGTCTCCCAAAGCAGGAAGGGGGTGTGATGCCTCTGAGCTCCCTCCTGACTGTGTTGTGTGTCAATAATTCAACCAGGGCTGAGGAGAACAGGCAGAGAAGGGCTGCAAGTCCTCATACAGTGATTGCTTAGGAAACACAGGAGAAGTGTCCCCTGGCTGCAGTCGAGGCGCTCGTGAGGCAGGAATGGCACTGTACCAACTCATGGCTCAGAACCAAAGCTGTTCTGAGAAAATGCCACTCAGCTCCATGCCAGTGAGAGGTGTCCCCACGTGGACACCTTGTCCCTGTGGGAGCCTTCCTGGGGACCAGCCACTGAGTGGCTCTGGTCCGGGTGTCCCTGGCCTTGCTCTCTCCCGCGCAGCCACAGGGAATCCTGCGACGGGGCCGGTGATGCTGGGTGGCCCTGGGGGACCCCAGGGAGCGCACGGAGAGGGAGGGGATCTGAGAGGGGTTTGTTTGCTGGGAGCAGCCCTCGGCGGCCCCGAGCTTTACGAGGCAGCCGATGCGGCTGCTTCCTTGCGAGCTGCAGCAATAAAGCTTGCCGGGGGGTCAGAGGTGACACCGACTGCTCTTAAGTGGCCAAAACCGGTGGTCTGTGATGGAAACTGAACTTCTAGAGCCATAATCAGAACCAGAGGGGTTAAATTCCGATGGCTAAATACCAAGGACTTAGCCTAAACATCTCTCCCATCTTGCTCAGTCTGTCCCAAACAGGATCCTGCAGTGTACGTTGTTTGGGCAAGGTCAGGCTGCTGGCATGAGAGGTGTGTGTGCCACATCTCCCTGCTGCCTTGGGATCAGACAGCGCCAGGGCCACCGAATTTCCTCCATCTCGGTGCGCTGTTGCACTGGGTAAACACCTCTGCAGTGCTTGGGAAATTCGGAGCGACCTGCAAATGGATGCAGAGTTCAGCATTTGCTGGTTTCAGAGGCCTCCAAAGCGCCAGGGTGAGGTTGATGCTGGAAACCTGAGCCCTGTAATTGTATTGTTCTGCCCAAGTGATATCTGAAGGGCTGGCTGGTTTGTTTGTGTGTTTGTTTGTAGTGCAACTATCAAAGGAGGGCTCAGCGGTGGTGAGCGCCGCTTCTAAAAAAGGGCCTGCCCCGGAGCCAGCACCAGCCCTGCTCCAGGTCAAGCCACTACACGTCCCCATAAGCATAACCCGTCCTACCAGTGGCAGCTCCAGAGGCATACCAACATTCCTGCAGGAGTGGGGGATTGCTTGCCGTGCCTGAAAACAGGTTCCAACATCACTGAGCAGTTCCAGGAGAACCCTGAGAAGGGCTCTCCGCAGGGGCCAAGCAATGGGTGAGAAAGGATATTGCCAAGATGTGGCTGTGAAGAGGCAGAGGGAGCAGGGAAGTTGACAGAAGCAGGGCTGAGCAGATGCACCATTGTATTTCCTCAGTTGTGGAAAGCTGACAGACACTTCCCTCCCCTCTAGAAAAAGACACCAAAAAAGTCAAACATGACCATACACCCCAAGGTCTGTGTGCCAGCTAGAGCACCGTCCTCAGAGGACACCTGGCTGGACTCTCATAGGCTGATTTTCCTGTTGGCCAACCCAGTGGGGAGGAGGGAAAGCCCACAGCAGCATCCACTGCACAAAGCCACCCCCCACCCCAGCACGTGTCCAGGAATCCAGGCACCTCCACCTCACCAGGTCCTGGTTTCTACCTCCAGGCTGTGTGAACAGCCACTACTCCCTGTGGCAGGAGGTTAGCAGAGGGCCAGGCAGGCTGCTGAGCGTTAGCATCAGCGTGGTTTATTACGCTCATTAATGATGTGGAGAAGGCAGCGTGTTAGCAAAAACGTGACATATTTAGGTTAGTTAGGGCTGAAGGACTTTGCTGCTGTGGGAAAGGATTGCACGAAGATATATGACATTCACCATGGGCGAGATGATGCATCTTGGATAGACTAATCAAGATAATTCACATATATTGTCCTAAATTAATTATAGCCACTAAGTACAAGCCCAACATGTCAATGCAGACAGCTCAATTAACAGCTCTTATTCAATATATGCTGATGGTCAAAAGAGCAAAGAAAAGATTACAATGGGCAGAGAGCATGGAGCAAAGCATTGGAAATATTTGCAGTACCACTGCTTAAATAAACGGCTTTGGCAGCACGTGAGGGAGCAGAGGGTGAGGGTGATGGGCACAGGGCAGTGTGGAGAGAGGCTAAAAGGGGACAACAAGGGACCTTCTTTAGCCCTCTCTTCCTGATAACCTCTTAAAAACAGAATAGAGCAAGTATATGAAGCAGATTTTTAAATAGCAATGGAGACGGGTGGGAAGAAAAGATCTATTTTAGAAAGCAAGTGCTGTTTGGGTGGAGCAGGAGCAGAGGTTCCCATTCGTGCAGAGCAGTGACCCCAGGGCTCAGTGACCCCAGGGCTCAGTGACCCCAGGGCTCAGTGCCCATGTGCTGGCCAGGGTGTGACTGCCCAAGGAGAAAAGGTGGAAGGAGGAGAAGGATGAGTCCAGCTCTGGGTACAGTGGGTGAGACAAGGATTGAGTGCTGCATCCTGGCTTGATAAAGGATGTGGAAAAGTTGGAGAGGGCTCAGGAATATGGGAAACTGCCTATGAGTGGGAGGTTGAGGCAGGCCCCTGCCTATTTTTCTATCACAGCAGAGGTTAAAACGTGACTCCATTGCAGTCAGCACATGCTGAAGGGAAGGGATTCCTTTCAGTCAAAAACATGGAATGAAACACACTGACCACGACTGGTGGAGGTCTTCCAGGAACCCAACCAGGGCTGGGAGACCTCTCTGTCACCCATTCCATGCAGCTGAGGGGCTTCCTGCTCCTGCAGCCTCATTTCAGTCAGGCTCCCTTTCCCTGGATTCTCATCAGGGAACCCTGACACCAGGTGCCCTGTGCCCTGAGGCAAAGGGTTTCATGCCTGAGCCCAGCAGTGGCTGTGAGAAATCTCTGGGCTGATTTCCCTCCTGCAAGACTCTAGCCAGCATCATGCAATCTCTTTTCATTCCTATTTCATGAGATGTGAATAATTAATGAGAAACACAATGCAGGGAGGATAAGATGTATATATATATGTATACATATACTCACACACATGCATATATAGTGTAAGAAATAATCAAAACTCAAATATATAGGGATTGTTGTGGTACAGCAGCCATGAAAATACGGGGTACAGAGCAGGAACACAACAGAGAGTCATAGAAGGCAGATGGAGGGGTTTGAGGGGTGTAGAGGATGGAATACAGGTGCTGTCTCCTGTGGCAGCAGGGACCTCCAGCCTTCCCAACTGGCCCAGGAGCTCCTCACAGGCAGAGGCATCTCCCCCAGCTCTTCCCCAGAGCTGTGCAGGGATGTGTGATGCCAAAGGGAGGGCAATGCCAAGGGCCACTCCTCCATTGTCCTGGGAAAGGGGTGAGATCCTGATGGGCAACTGTGCTGCAGTGGGAAGCAGAGCCCAAGGCAGGCTGAGAAGCAGCATCTCTGGGAGCTGGGGTTTTTTATCCCTGACCAAACCACCCTCCACAGCCTCTTGGCAACCATCCAAGCCTGTGCAGCCATTGCTGTGTCTGTTTGCAGTTGAGCCTCTTGCCATCCACAGACAGCAAACAGGCAACTGAAGTGTAGGTGTGAAACCCAGAGAGTCTCCCTTCAACTGCACCGAAAATCCCATCACCTGCTGCATCCGGCTCCAAGCCGCCGGCCAGGCCTGACCAGTGCTAATTGGCAGTCATTAATTAGCCTTCCAGCAGGCTCTCACCCTGTGGACTTGCCCATTGCAACCTGCTGATGCAAGAAGAGAGCTGCTGTCCCCCTGCCCTATACAGACTGCTGGATCCTTCCCTGAGGAGGGGACAATCCCCCAGCCTCGCCCCCTCTGGGGGATGGGGACAGGGAAAGGGATGGCTCCTGCTGCAATCCCTCAGCCCCAGCTCTCTGGGGGTAGGCACCGGAGTCATGGAAAGCCAGTTGCCTTCCATGAAGCTTCTCTGAGCTAACCTGGAATGATCCTGTGGTGCAGCCCTTTGGCTGCTCTTTCAGCTTGGAGCTGAGCTGTGGCAGAATGGAGGTGGGGCAAAGGGCAGACACAGGGGGCAGGGAGAACCCAGAAGGTGAATGATGATGTAGCTGTGGGTGATGGTTCCTGAATTCAATCATCAGCATGGTCACACCTTCCCTTGCCCAGGACATGGAGCACTTGGAAGGCCCCCACAGCCCTGGCCCATGTTGCATGAAATAGATTTGTAGGGCCTCTGCACCCCAGGAGTTGGCCCTCATGGCCCACCCTGGCCCAAGGACTTGGCCCCTTGTAACAGGAGGGTCTGTGCTGGCAAGGTGGGTGGGATCTCCACACAGGGACAGCAGGGATGCATGGCCACACACTCACTGTCACCTGCACCCCAGCCAGGCCCTGTGCCCTGGTGGCACTTGAAGAATGGACATGAGGACTCCACAGCCTTGCTGACTGTGTATTCCCCTGGCAAAGCATGTGGGGACATGCCTCAGCCCCAGCCATGAGTTGGCTTCATGGGGGGACACAGACTGCATTGTCTCCTCCTGACAGCCTCAGAGCTGGGTGTTTTTCTCTTTGCCTCTGCCCTGGATTTCCAGCTTTTGAATTTTCTTCACCCCAAAAATACCCTATTATAAATAAATTCCCAGGAGTCTTCCTCTGCACAGTGTCCTGCTCAGTGCCAGTTCCCTTTTCCACTAGCTCGTGCTCTCACCACAGCAGGGACCATGTGCCAGGTTGGCATCACCATCAGGACAAGGTTTGTCACCCCTTGTGTTTGCCCCAGCCCGGCTGTACCTGCACCGGGGCTGGGACAGGCTGGGGCGCCCCACAGCCACTCCAGCCCATCCTGCCTTTTTTCTTCAGTCGGTGGCTCCCATTTCCCAGGTCTAATTTATCACCTCGCTTTTTATAAATGGGTCATTTCCCATCCCCAGCCCGAGAGACAATTGCGATGGGCCCTGGCACTGCGCCACAAGCTCCTTTCAACTTCATAGCGAGTTCATCAAAGGCCCGAGACACCATTTCCCCAAACAGTAAAAGTGTCAGGGAAAGAGGCGTGTTGGGAAGCCTCAGTGACAGCCAAGTGCTTAATTAGTGGTAATGCAGAGTTTACAGCCCCCCTCACCGCCTCCCCTCGACCCCTTGTTTCTGGGAAGGGTGTGAAGGGTTAGACAGGTCTCTCTGCTGCTCGGTGACCCGTGATGTCCCTCCAGCCATGTGGCGCTGGCGGAGGGGTTGGGGACGTCCCAGCCTGGCTGCTGGGGTGAGGAGGAAGACAGGGAGAGATTTATCCATGTGGCACTCACTCAAGAGCCTCCCCATCTCCTAGGTCTCACTTGTGCTACAACCCACCCCAGCACTCATGGGTGCCCTGCATCCATAGGCATTCTCTTCTCCCTGGCTGCTGAGTGACCCTGGAATATGTGGGAAAGACACCCTGCAGAGTCAGCAGTGGAAATGCTGCTTCCCACCCATCCATCCTCATCCCAGTCACAACCTCCTGGCTCCTGTGCTGCCTTGCAGTCCCACGAGACCCAGTGGCAGAGCACTGGGCTGGTGCAGGGGGCTGCATACCACTGTCACATCCCTTTCATTCCTCTCTTTCCTCTCTTTCTTTTTTCCCAGAAATCACCTTCCTGCCTGTCACATTCCCTGCCTCTCTCTGGGCTGTTTTTAATGTATCCTTTTGGCAACAGAGCAGATGGAGCTGAGCATGGTGACTTTGGCGCTCGGGGCAGAGCATAAGTATTAACAGAGCTGATGGCATTACAGTGTTGGCACTCACTCTCTCACAGCTTCCCTAATAAAGCCAAACATCAGCCAGGACTTTTAGCCACGATGGTGCATTTAGCAGGGACTGGTCTCTGACTCCCACAGCCACCAGACCCATCCTCTCATTGCTGACACCTCTGGGGGTCAAATTTTCCATCAGAAGTTGCCAAATGCAGGTAAGGAAGGGACACAGACTGCATTGTCTCGGTGATAGGAGGCTTTATCTATTCCATACATGAGTGCTGAAGGCTCCCAGGGGAGTGGATAACCATGCAGAGTGGATCACCTTGGGAAGCACTGCTGTCACTGCAAAGCTGGAGGTACAGGGTGCAAGCAGGGAGGCCTCTATGGTCACTCAGTCAGCTAAGTACCACATCCTGCACTAGGATGAAGCTGGTTCCAGCCAAAGCAGCACCTGTGTGCCTTGGGTTTGTGCCTGTGAAGGTGCCACTTTACTCTCTGAGGACATGCATGTGGCCAGTGGGGATGAACAAGGTGATGGGCTGCTTGCTCTCCAGGTTCTTCATCCCTGCAGGGCTGGAGCAATGCTGTGCTGATAAAAAGCAGATATAAAGTTGGTTTTCAATAGGGAGGAGCACCAGGTTTCGTGGTGGGGCCCTGCTCGCGCCCAGCAGGGTTCAGGTGCCAACTCTTCTGCCCACTCCCCAGGCACATTCCCCATGCTGGGTGACAGTGGCATCTTCCCACCACCACCCCAGGGCACACAGGCAGGGCTGGCCCCACGCTGGGACGGCATGAGATCTGTGATAGACCTCATCCCCACATGCAGCTCTGTGCCACCCTCTGCACAGAACATTCCTGCCTGGATGAGCCCACAAAGGGACCTGCCAGCTCCCTGGCACATCCCACCAGGCCGTGGTTCCCTGCTTCACCTCCCTGGCCTCGAGTTCCTGAGTGTGGGGCTCTCCCCCCGCCACCCTCCTCGGCATGGCTGGGGCCTTGCAGCTACAACCAGGAAACTATAAAACTTTACAGAGTGCGGCTGGAGAGAAACAGGAATTGCTGCAGTGACTGCCAGAAGGGCCAGCATTAGATTCACAAGATTTTCCAGGGCTTGGACTCGCCAGGAAGGGATTTATCCACCTAGGAGGAGCTGTAAAAACTAAAATTAAATTCTTCATCTTGGAAAGGGAGGGGGGAGAGAATGAAGAAACTGCTTGACCTCCCCCCAAATGCTCAGCTGGAGGCCAGGAACCTGGGGGGATGTGGGGCACCCATGGCTGCACCTGCCTAGCCCCTGGTTGAGGGGGTCCTGGCACTGCTGGGGTCCCTGACACTGCTTGTCCTGGGGGCTACATTCAGCACCCCTCCAGTATGACCATCTTTTAGGGCATAATCTGGAGGTCTGTGTGGGTGCCAGGGCGGAGGGCTGAAGTCAGTGTCCTCTCCCTGGCCCCTGGCCCTGTTCCCCATTAGTCCACCCCATGTCCTGCCATACCTGCTGCAGGTGAAGATGGTACTGGGCGTGATGTGAGGCCATTTTGGGACTCCAGCAAGGAGAAAGTGGGGATGTTCCACCTGGCATCCCAGCAGCTTCATTGGAGTGGTTTTCCATGGTGTTCTGGGGTTAGTAAGTAGTTAGAAGGAGAAAACCATACTGCCCTCTGGATTATGGAGATGAGCCACAGCATCATGGGTAGCTGTTGCAGGGGACAAAGCAGTACTTGGCTGGATCAAGAACTGCTGCCTTCTGATGTGGTGCATCTGCTGATTTGGGGATCACACCTGGCCCCCAGCTCTGGGCCATCTGAACTGTGTGCAACCTCCCCCACTTTGTACTGTGGCCAAGCAGTCCAGGTCTGACCCCGTGCCAAAGGACAGCAGATCCTCTCCTGTGCCAGGACCACCAGCTCTCAGCCTGAGGGTATTTTGGGACTCAGCATAGTCCCAGGTACACCTTTCTGCCCATCTGCCTTCCCTAGCTTCTCCTCCATGCTTGAGTGGAGTGGGCAGATCCTCCCTCACCACCCTTCTCCTCTCCATCCCATCAGACTCACAGAGAGATGGTGGGCAGGGGCACGCCAAGGTCACCCAGCCACAGGCCTGCTGAACCAGCCCTGTCACCCACGGGCTGCTGGAGCAACACATCTCACATTCCTCTACACCTCCTCACTGGGTTTTCCCAGTGAGGTGCACCCTAATGCTTTTAGGAAAAGCCCACACTGCTGCAGGCTTTGAGAGCCATTTCCCATGTCAGGGGAGCCAGGATGGTGAGTACAGAATCACGGCCAGTGTTCTGTGGAGAGGGCTGTGCTGTGACAGGCTCTTTTCAGGAATTTTGCGCTCTTAGGGCAATGAATCTTATGTCACTGATCTCTTTACAACCAGCTGAATCCTTGGAGCCTCACTGCTGAGCAGCATGGGAAAGCATCCCAACACAGGGAGAAGTCAGGCTGCTCCTCCAGACATGTGGAGGCAAAGATCAAACAAAGCTTACTTGGAAACCTCAGCAGAATTGTGCCAGAGGACACAAAGGATGTCCGGGTCATGCCAAAGCTGCAGCTCTGCCATTGCTGGCTCCCAGGGTGAGCCAGGCTGTGCTGGGGCCCCAGCAGGTCCATCTGCCTGGCTGGTGGAGCGGAGCATGGCACGCCAGCAATTTGTTTTGTACTCAACCTTTCAAGCTGGAAAGTCAAGGGAAACCTGAAGATGTGAAGTTTATGTGCAAAATCCTGTCAGCTGAGTGCCTGTTCACAGTGCCACGTCGCTGGTGTCCAGCCCTGCCAGGACACCCAGGTGCTGTTTTGTGGATGGGCTTTGAGGCAATTTTTCTTTTATTCCAGTTTTTTTGCCCGCAATAAATTTTACACCAAAAGCATGGAAGCACTGCTGAGAAAGTATGTATCGGGGAATGCTCTTTTGTTGCTTATTCTGGTTTTCTTTCTATTTTCCGCTTGTCACTGCCAGTGCAGGCTCTTAAAATAACTGGCTACTTTAAACCATGCTCCTTTGTTCCCTGGCTGAGCACCGCTGGCTGCCAGCTGGAGAGGGAGGGAGGTGAAGTGTCAGGGCCCTGCAGAGAGTTTTAAAGGAGGTTTGTGGTGGGGGGGACAGTGTGTTACACCCCGAGTCCTCGGAGCTGCTCTCTCCCTTGTTACCAGCAGGGCCTCATTTTGTGGGATTTCCCAGGGAAGCACTGAGTTCGCAGGTTCTCAGCTGGTGCCCTCTCCACCAACACCCAAACTTCATCCAGGCTCCAAGGGGGCAGCTGTAGGTCTGCACCCCAGCTTTGCAGCCTGCAAACATCCCCTGTGGACTCCTCACTGTGCTGCCCAACATCAGACCCGTGCCCTCAGGACTGCCCCTTTCCCACCCTCGCACCGTCTGCTTTGCAGCAAATTGTTTAAAACATGAAAGCTCCTGAGCGCTGGAGGGAAGAGGTGGGATAGAGGCCACACAGCTCCCTTGACCCCAGTTAGTGTGGGAAAGGGCTACAGCAAAACTGGTTAGGAACTGGCAGCCAGCCCCAGGGGAAGCAACAGCTAAGCCTGGGCTTATCCCTCCCAAGCCAAGAGCCAGGGCAGCGGATGCAAATCCCAGGCAGGCCAGGAATTGCCTGGCACCTCTCCCAGGGTGTTTGCACCTTCATCCTCGGGCACCCTAGGAATGTGGTGTGACAGGGAGAGGGGATTCCTGCAGCCAGGGGGGAAACTGGGGTGGGGGTGCGGCCGGCCAGGGCGCTGCCAGCAGGCCGGGCTCCACCACCTGCAGGCACCGGGGCTGGGCCAGAGCCCGGCTTGGAAGTGCTACATCGGAGGCTTGCGCCATGCCTGGGCACGTCCCCACTTTGTTTATTCCTTTGACTTATTATTTTATTTGACTATTTATTCCTGGCTGCCTGTTTCTCACGGTGGCTGTGTTTATTTAGCACGCCAGGCCCGGAGCCCGCCGGGCTCGTGCTGCTGCCGAGCACAGCCGTAACCCGGGCGCAGCAAGTGCCACGACAGCAACCCCATGCTGAGGTTTCTCCCAAGGGCCTGGTGGGGTGTTTGTGATGGGTGAGAAGTGTTTTGAGGGGACAGTGGGCAGTGGACAAGAACCCGGGCACGCGTGCTTGCCGCTGGTGCTGCTGCCGGTGCACAGCCACACCAAAGGGCTCCAGCACCTGCGTACCTGCCCACCAACACAACCCTGTGGGGCTGCGGCAGCTGCGCCAAGCACAGAAACTCCAGGCTGGAAGGAGGAAGGTTTGGAAAGTATGAAGGTGGCCTGTGAAGTGATGCCATCTCCATGGCATCAGTGGTGCTCCTTGGGCACCCTGTCCCAACCAGCCTCCCAAGGTCCCAGGTGGTCCCAGAGCCCAAACCTCAGTGTGATGTGGAGATGCCAGCAAGCCATCAGCCTTCCCCCCTCCATTCCCAGGCCCTGTGTGGCATTTCCCGTGGTGACAGCCCCCAAGGACCCAAATCACTGGGTCCTCTTAATGCTGAGGATGCGGCTGCGGCTGGGGGCCGGGGAGCCATGGCAACCCAGCAAGGATGGGGGTTGCCATGGCAATGAGAGGCGCAGCATCCGGAGCTGGCTTTGGGCAAGGGATGCTCCAGGTGGGATGGGAAGCAGGACCAGGGTACTGCCCCAAATCTGGGGAATGCCAGAGCCTCACCTTAGAGTCCAGGAAAGCTGCCCTGCTCTGAGGGCTGCCCCTGGCCCACAGTGCCTGGTGGGGGTGGGCAGATGGAGGCTGCTGGGGTTCAGGCTCTGTGCTTGGCCCTGCTGTGGTCCCAGTGTGCCACTATCACCTCTGGCTGTTCCCAGGCAGCCCCAGCAAGACATGGTGCTGATTCCTGTTCAGTCCAGAGGAGCAACCATCCTTGCAGGGCATGCAGGGTCAGGAGAGGCCTCTTGGATTTTTGCAGCCAGGAAGTCTGCCAGCATCTCTTATAAGTATGAACTCCAAATATCTTGTCACCCCATAAGGGGGACACTACTCCCCACCTGGGAATGTCTCTCTGGGGTCAGGCTGTGGCACAAAGCAGGTTTCAGCCCCTAAATCTCTGGGTTTGGAAATTATCTGCTTCCTGTGGCTAAGGCGGGCACCCAGCTGACCCCACCTCAGGGCTGAGCATGCAAAGGGCCTCCACACTGGCATTTCAGCTTCAGGCCCCTAAAATGTCCCTAATGGGGCCAGGC
Source organism: Notiomystis cincta (assembly GCA_013398075.1). Taxonomy (NCBI): domain Eukaryota; kingdom Metazoa; phylum Chordata; class Aves; order Passeriformes; family Notiomystidae; genus Notiomystis; species Notiomystis cincta. The sequence goes on along the minus strand of VZRX01015318.1, from coordinate 55,220 downwards.
TGCTAATTGCCTGGTTAGCAAAGGTGCTTGAGAGAGCAGTGGGCTGGGTGAGGGTGCTGCATCACCAGCTGATGCCCCTGCCCTGTCCCCCCAGTCCCATGGCCACCCGCTCACCGGTGCGTCCCCATCGTGCCGGCCCCATCCAGCCGCAGGGCTGGGAGGCAGCGAGGGGAAGGGGGCCACGGGAGGAGGAAATGGACCTCCCAGCTGGGAAGCACGCGGGAGAGTGACATTTGCCAGACACTGATGCTGCTTTTGATAAAGAGCAGGGGGCAGTTTGCTGCCCACAGGCACCCATGTTTCCCACACCTCCCAGCAGCTGGGGGACAAACCTCGTCCCCCAGCCCTGGAGTCTTTGCCTCCCACAGAGCTGGAGCCACATGAGGCTGGATGCCTTCCTTTCCCTTTCAGCCCCAATGGACTGCAGAGCAGGGGAGAAAAGGCAAAAATCCTGATTTTTATTTATTTTTGTGCAGCATTTTTCAGCACCTGATGACAAAGGGCTGATGCAGACCTGGACAGTGTCACCTGGACAGCATCAGCATGGTTGCAACACGCACCCTGCAGCACACGGACAGAGCTTGCTCTGCAAACACACAAGCATCATCAGATTTTCCCAAGGGCACATCCCCAGCGCAGGAATGAGCCCAGAAGCCAGGATGACAGTCACCTTTCCTTCTCCTGCTGCCTCGCAGGGCTCCAGCACCTGGCAGGCCCTTTCCCCCTGCAGAAATAGTGGCTGAGCTCTGCTGCAAGCACATGCCAGAGAAAGGGGCTGGTGGCCGCTGGCAGCCGCTTCCAGCGATTCCACCCTGGAGCTTGTGGCTGGGCTTTAGATCTGCTAAGCCTGCTTCAAACTTTGCACTGGAGAAGTGATTTGTCTGCAAATGTTATGTGGTTAAAATAAATGCAGAGAATTTTAATCCTGGGAATTTGGAAAGTAGGAGATTTAAAATAACAAAACCCTTTCATATGGCACTTAATCCGAAATTAGCTGGGTTTTAAGTTTTACAGCAGTAGCTGATCATTCCTCGGCCACCTCCCGCTCGGCGTGGGAAGGGGGGCTCCCCAGATTCCCGGAGCAGGGGGCAGTGGGGGCTGCAGGATGGGCTCTCCCGGCCCTGCCGTGCCTCGCCGTGCCAGGGCGGTGCCGGAGCAGTGACGGCACTCTTTTTTTGTTGACGTGGAATGGATCTCCCACAGCTACTTAAGGTTTTAATTGCCCTGTGATTAAAGTTTTCATTACTAAGCAATTAGCACCTGAAATTTTAAGTGCTGAAGTGTTTAACTGCATCCTGGAGCTGCCAGAGGTGAGGGGTGGTGGATGTGGGTGGGACGGGAGAAGGTTTTGAAGTAGGGACCACGAGCAGCAGAAGGTGGCTTCCTTGCTGGGGCCCAGCTGGGCTGGCACGGGTGCTGCCGGCTGCCCCGACCCGCTGGCAGCGCCAAACTCCTGCCAGCACAGGGAGGAGCTCCCGGAGGGGCAAGCACCCAGGAAGCCTGGGAAGGAGACAGGCTGGAGCCGGCGCTGGTCTGGCGGGGAACACACCGGCTGGGCGAGCTGGCACCCGGCAGTGCTCCCTGCTCTGGGAACGGGGCCCCACGGGGCTCCCTTTGCACTGGGGATGGCACAAGGGAACCCCAGCAGCCGCATGGCTGACCCAGGGGCCTGCTCAGATGTCACCCCTCCGAGTGCAGTCCTTTGGACGGAGGACTTGGAGATGTCACTTGATGCCATGATGGCCCCTACTACAAAGGTATCCAGCCCAGAAACAGGGGGAAATCCCCATTCAGCTTCCCACATCCCCAGCACAGCTGCACTCCAGGTGAGCAGACAACGGAGGCCTCTTGCAGGGTTTTTTCTTGCATTCATCCAGTTCCACCCTTCAAACACGTGTCCCCATACTTACTTTGTGGCAATACACTCCTGGGACTGGCTGCCCAGTGAGGAATGTACTCCCTTCTGTTTGTTTTTAGACTCTTGCTGGGTAATTTCATTTGATGCCCCTTAGATCTTCTGAGAAAATAGGAATAATTGTTCCCTAATCACCTTTCCTTATGAAATTGCAGCCGAGGCTGCCGCATGCAAAGGAGGCGAGGGGCGGTGGCTGGCGCAGCGTGCAGGGTGCGTGGGTGCGCCCGTGTGCAGGGCCGTGGTCTGACACACATCGTGCGTGAGGCTGTGACACAGACCCATCGCCGGAGCACACCAGGGCTCTCCTTGGAAATGGGCAGTGAAAGCCAGGCTTGCTCCAGCAGGATGGAGTCTCGGGGTGAGAATTTTCTTAGGGAGAGAGGGCTCGACTGGGAGGTTTGTCCTCTGAACCTTCCATGGCCGTTGCTGCTTTTCGAGGTTTTCCTTTCATCTCTGCCACTCCCTGTCTGCACGGGAATGCCTCCCAGGGACACCGTGGGCACCGCAGCTTTGCCGTGCAGGCTGGAGGCTGTTCTAAGGCAGAGCATCACTAACTCAGGTCAGTGCTGCAGACAAGCTCCCCTGCCTATCCCACAGCCCCACGTTTCATCTCTCAGCTCATCCCTGTCCATGTCTTGCCCACACAGTGCTCGTTGAAGCCCTATTCAGCTCCAGCCGTCACCCCAAGGTGCCAGGGAGGGGATCAGGGCTGAGTGTATGTGCAGGGACGCTGTGGCCGGGAGCTGTCCGTGTTCACACAGACACGCCAACCCCCCAGCCCCGTCCCTCGGGGGCCACAGCAGCGCCGTCCTCAGCACCGAGTCCGTGCCCAAGCAGGCGGGTTGGCACCGAAAACGCAGCCCCTGCCAGCAAATACCACGCAGTTACCACAGTTATTTGGTATTGTGCAGGCGTCGGAGCCCTGCCAGCGCTGCTCCCCGGGCTGCCCACCAGCTGCAGCACACAGGCAGCGACCGGGGCTCCCGGGCCAGCGAGCTGCCCTGAAATGCTCAGCCACTCAGCCGGCACCGCAGCGCTGCAGCCGCCGGCACCGGGGAGCCTGAGGCCCCGGGGAGAGGCCGGCTGGCAGCACCAGCCCGCTGGGAGCGAGTGGGGGCTCGTTAATTACAGCACGTGGGGAGCGACGAAATTGCATGGAGCATCCTCCCCCGGCCCGTGCACCCCTGCTGCCTGCTCCAATTTCTCATCTTATTCTGAAATAAATTCCTTTCGGGCTGAAATTTGCCAGGCATGGCTTGGCTCCAAGGGGAATTCTTGGAGAAAGTTTAAGTAAAATTGGTTCAGCCATTTTTGAGTTATTCAAGTGTGAATAAGCAATTTCCCCATGTGCTCCGTTCAGAAATTTTGTGCTTGGGTAACTCAGACCTCTGGAACTGCAGAATAAACGAGGTTTCTGCATCTCGCTAAGCCGGCAGGGAGGGGATTTCCCTGGAGTGACTTCACAGGGAGACAGCAGATCTTCCCACCCTGAGCCTGCCCTTTGCTAAGATTCTCAGCATCTCCTTCAGCCCCCAGCCCTCTCCTTCCCCACTGATGCTGTACTGTACCCCTGTGCATGTGTTAATGATGCCAGCTTCGTCACTTGCTTCTCTGCTGCTTATCTCCTTGAGTGACAGCATGTCCAAACCAACAACTTCTGCTTCTTTGCTCAAACTTTGGCATTTTCCACGAGTGCAATCCCCTTACTGCTGCTTTGCTTCCCAACCACTTCCTTTTTACCTGGAGAGTGCAATGCCCCACTTGCTGCATCTCCTGTCCCTCACAGAGATGTATCACAGTCATATGTCATATGTCCTGTCTTAAATTAGCACACTGGCTCTCTTGGGCATGACTTTTCCTTCAGGAACCATGCCCAGTGGTGCTGGGGCACTGTGGCAGTCCTCAGGGCACAGCATTCTGGCAAGACTCCCCGCAGCTCCTGGAGGATGCCAGCATTCCTGCAGCAGGAATCAGTCATCTCCAAATTTTCAGCTGCCCAGGCAGAGCTCAGATTTATGCCAACCTCTCCAGCCAGGACTTGGGAAGCCAAATCCTTCAGGATGTGTAAGGAAAATGCCCATCCACAGCCCTGGTGGGAGTGTACAGCAGAAGGCAGAGTGGATACAGATGTGCTCTGCATCTGCCCTCACAGAGGAGAGGTCAGCCCTGATAACCTCCCAAATTCCTGCTCCTGCCAGCAGCCGTGGGGAAGGTGGCTGGGAGTGTGGTCCTGTGGCCACCCCACTGCAGCAGAGCGGGGCCAGGGCTGAGGCTGCACGGCAAGGGAATTTCTGGGGCAGGAGCACTGTGGGGAGGTGCTGCTTGCAGATGGCAGGTGTCTGCAGGGACAGCCCAGACGGCTCTGCCAGGGGGACGAGGCTGCCCAGGGTGAAGGACCAGCTGTGCACCCGACTGTCCCTGGACTTGCTGGAGTTCCAGCCACTCCCAGGGACCAGGGGCATCAGCATTCCCCAACATCAGGTACTTGGGGGACTTTGATAAGCCCAAGTGAGGCCTCCCCAGGCATCTGAGGAGCAGATGCAGCGCAGAGGGGCAGGACAGGTTGCAGCCTGTGTCCCACACCCATCATGGCAAGTCTGTCCTGAAGGACATGGCAGTGCTGGCTCCAACCACCAGGACACTGTGTGGATACACCATCCTGAGGGAGCAGAGTCTGTCCCAGACAGGGCCCCAGAACCTTCCCACAGCAAAGGCAGGACAAAGAGTGGAAAGAAGACTGAGGCACCCACAGGCTTGGGAGCTGTAAGTGCGTGCATGGTAACGAGCACCTTCTCCCACGAGGAACGTGATGGGGAAGGCACCTCGTGGGTAGGGGTAGGGGTCCTGGGAGAGGTCACTTCACGGTGCTCTCTGTATGGTTTCAGCTTGGCCGGGATCGCAGCACTCATCCCTGTCACTGTGGTGGGAATCGTGGTGTGGTGGGGATGGGGTGGGGAGGCCTGTGATAGGATGAGATGGGATGGGTGAGGTAAGATGGGACGTATCGCAGGGGCTGGGAGAGAATGGGGTGAGATGGGCTGGCAAAGGGTGGGATGCATGAGAGATGGGATGGGACTGCAGAGAATGGGATGGCACCGGGTAGCACAGGTAAACCAAGCTGCGAATGGTGTGGCACAGAGGGGCCCACGGTCCCATCATCGCACACACCACCAGGCTCACGCAGTCACCGCAGCCGGTGGGGCGGGGGACAGGGCAGCGCGGGCCGAGGGTCTGCGGGGCAGGCCGGGCGCGCGGCCCCTTTAAGAGCCCAGTTCCGCGGGCGGCCGCTGGGTGGGGCGCGCTCCCCGCCCTGCGCCTCCCGCGCCAGGGGCGGGGCCACGGGG
>VZRX01015318.1:31408-49201 GCA_013398075.1 Notiomystis cincta | reverse complement strand
AGGGACGGAAGGGAAGGGAGATCCCCCGGTCGGAGCGGAGCTGTGGGTGTCCCCGCCCGGGCGGGGGGCGGCGGGGGCTGCTCGGAGGCGGTGTCGTGCTCGGGCTCGCGCTGCCGTCGCCCCGCGTTGCGAGGTTCGGGCCGCGGCGCCGGGGGTGGCCGTGGGCAGGAGCCCTCCCCCGCTGCGGTGGTTGGGGGACGTCTTTCCTCCGGCTTTGGGCTTTGTAGAAAGTTTAGGGGGTGCTAGTTGTCCGCGTTCCTTTTCATCCTCTCTCTGTGCGCTTTTTTTGTTTTTTCTTTAAAAGAGGGAAAAAAATTAAAAGCCGTCGTCCTTTGTACGCTGTAGGAATCGGAGCTGTGGGCCTGCCGGGTCCGTGAGCTCCCGGCTAAGCGGGAACCCCGCGGCAGGAGGGGAAGGGAGAAGCCACCGGCGCACAGCCCTCGCGGGATGGAGGCTCCCGAGCAGCCGCCCGGGGATCCCTGCCTTCTGGAGAGGTGCCGGAGGATGAAGCTGTGGGCAGGGAGCCCGGCGGGGCCCCATGCTTGCGGGTAGCCCCTCGCAACCTGCTTCCCATCAGCGATTTAGGAATCTCGGAAGGATAGCTGGCGTGGGGGCTGGCAGCACCGGTGTGCATCGTCTGGGGACAGTCCCCGGGGAGACAGGGAGCCCCAGCTTCTCCCCGACTGCCGTCCGGTGATGGAGCGGTGCGAAGAGTCGGATGGGCAGAAAATAAACAGCCCCCGCTGAGGAGTCACTGGGTTTTTTCAGCTTCCCGAATGTGAGGGGGACTGGGGGGGCAGGGGCTGAACACGCCGTCTGAGAGGTCAGGGCCCAGCTGGGTGCCAGCTCGGTGGGACCACTTCGGGGCTGGCTGGCAGCTGCCCAGCAGTTTTTGGGCTGACCCTGACTCCCCGTGGGATTCTCTCTCTCTCTCTTGTTCTCTCTCTCTCTCTTTCTCTTTATTTTTTTTTTTAACATTTTTTTCCCATTGCTCTTGTTCGAGCTGGAGGGAAAGTTGCAGCTGGCCTGGAGAGGCTTCTGCCTTGCCCAGCTTAGGGAAGCTGCTGCTCACATCAGGGTCAGCAAGCTCCCGCTCTTCTGCTGCGTTGGGCATTTCTGTCCACGCTCAACACTGCTTCCTGACGGGGACCGGCGCGTTCCAGAGGTTACTGTAAATCTCGTGTGCACGTTTGTTTGGATATTTTAGTGCTGATCATAAATCTGGCGTGGCCATAAATCTGTACGCACGTCCTGCAGACAACGGCAGCGAGCAGTCCCCAGACCCGGCCACTTTACCGTCCCCTCCGAGGTGCACCGGGCTGGGCTTGAGGCTGGAGCCGGGCTGGAAGGGCAGGGGGCTTTGGGGCTGGATGGCGCTCCTCATTCCCGAGGGGATGGTGGGGAGTTGGGTTTCTTTACAAGGCCCCACGGGGGTGGAGGAGAAAAGCCGCGCTCGGCAGCAGCTCAGTGAGGGCTTTGTGCTGCCGAGGAGAAAATGGTTTCTCTCCAGATCCTGTAAGTGCGCTGGGTCTGTTTGAAGTCACAATGTGTTTTTCTTCTCCGGTTCAGCAGTCCCCGGGCCGGCTGCAGAAGGAATGTTCTATCTGGGGGCAACAGCAGATCCTTTCTCCAGCGCAGGGGTTTGAACTGAGGAGTTTGTCCCAGGGGGGCTGTGGGAGCAGAGGCCCTGTGGGGAGTGGACATGGTGGAACAGCGTGGGGAATGTGCTGTGTTCCGGGCCCTTGCCGACCATCCAGGGGTAAAACCCCAGGCTTCAAAACACCCTAGCCCAAGGGATCATTGACAGCCAAAGACTAGATCTGCCTGTCGCCCTGGGGGTGCGGGTGGACTGAGACAGGGACCTAGTCTCCCTAGGAGCCACTCTGCCAGGCTGTTCCTGCTCTGAGCAGCCTCTCTAGATTCAGGACTCCATTTAAACTTGGGGTTTCCCACGTGCTTCCCCATGTACTCCCATGCAGCAGCACTGTAGTCCTGAGCAGACTTGGGCTCTACTGAAATAGCCAAACTCCCCAAGACAGCAAGATTTCTAGGGGGGTTTTCTTCATCTGGCCACTGCCCAGTGGCACCTCCCAGACCCCAGCTGGGTGTTACACAGATTGACCATGCTCCCCTCTGCACCAGCAAACCCCTGTTTAATTGACTCCTGTGCAGGAACTGCCAGGTATTTTCTTGGCAGAGAGATTTGCTTTCTGTTTAATTACTTTTCACAGAAATGGCATGTTTCTTGGCGGGGCAATGGGGGAAGTTGGCCCTGCTGTTTTATGGATGCTTGGGGTAGGACTGTGAGGGAAAGCGGATCACGGGGCTCCGCAACACTCGCTGGATTCATTAAATCTCCCGTTCTTCGGTAAAAGCTGCACTTGAGGAAGCCTTCCCGTCTGTGCTCCCGAGGAGGGGAGGAGAAGGGCTTTCCTTTGTGTCAAGCGGAGCATGCGGAGAGCCGGGGAGATGGAAAACTTGGAACACCAGGGTCCGTTTGCAGCCCCACGTTTCTCCCTCAGTGTACAGCGAGGCTGTGGCTGCCAGGCCATGCCTGCCCAGCCCTTGCGATTGGGAATAGCGGCCTCTGGTTTTTAAGGAATGAACCGAAACTCCTTGTTTTGTTATGATGACTTACTGCAAGAGATATTTGGGGAAACCAGTTTGTTGCATTTTCTTTCCGTGAGCCGTTTGCTGCTGCCGCTGGAGCAGGGGAGCTTGGCGTTTAATTAAAACAGCCCCAGCAATCTGAATCACAGACTTGCATGTTTTTAAAATTGTAGCTGTTCCTGTTGTGCTGAGTCAAACTGGTTTGTCGGGATTAAGCGTCTCCGCCTGGGAGCCGCGCTGGGGGAAGGGTGCTGGGGAGGCCCTGGGGTCGGAATCCCCATTCCCAGCTGGTGCAGACCACAGGGTGGGTGTCAGCCTCCCCCGGAGGAGAACCCTGGGAAAGGGGGACTATACCCAAGGGCTGCGGTGGAGTTGGTGGTTGCCATCGCCACAAGCTTCTCAGTGGTTGAAACCATAATGAGCTCCTGTTGTTTCTGGGTCCAGTGTGTTCCCATGAAGCATTTGGGGGATGGTGGGGGATGGGGGTGCCCCTCCATGGCCAGGAATCTCCTTGCAGAGCCAAGCAGAACCCCATGCCCCAGGGGATGGGCTGCCATCTTGAAGGCCAGGCAGCCTGTTGCAGTGACGCTCCAACCCGGCTGGGACCGTCCCATTTGAAGTCATGTTTTGGTTTTTTTATTGCATTTATTGCATTGTTGTTGTTGCTCCAAACCCAGCCCTGTGCTCTGGCTGGGCGGTGCTGCCAGTGGGGCATGGACCGTTCCCTCGCAAAGCTGAGCCCCAAGTGGGAGCCATTTTGTAGGGAGGGCAGGTGGGCATCCTGCCTGTGAAGGGACAGGCTTGGCACTGTTGGTGAATCTTCATCCTCCTGCTCTTGGGGACCATCATCACCTGCCCTCGGTATGGCCACAGAGGAGACGCGGAGCTGAGCTTGGGAGTGAGGCAACTGAGTCCCCTTTCCACAGTGCCGCCACTCCCAGAGGGGCTGCATCCCTCCCCTGCTGCCTGCTTTCCCCTCGGCACAGCCCAGCCCAGCCCTCCAGCCTGTGCTCCCTGAGTCGGGAGGTGGCGAGCCCAGGGCTGGCTTCGCATGGCCGCCCCGCTGAAGAGGAACGGGAGCCATCTTGGGAAGAGGCTGGAGCGCAGCGGCAGGGCCGAGCACCGGCCCCATGGCCGCTCTCCATGCACGTGCCAGCGTGTGCTGGCTGAGGGTCCTAGGCAGCGATAAGGGGGGAGGATTTTGCTGGGGGGTTCTCTTTATTTTATTTTTGCCCATCGCTAAGCCCTGCTCGCTGCGGGGCCTGGCATTTCTCATGCATGTGGCAGGAGCTGTTGACAAACACCTGTTTCTCGGCCCCCTCCCCAGGAATGCCCCGGGGGCCCTGCGGGGGCTGCTGTGTTGGAGGGGTGGGCAGCAGGGATGTCCCCTCCCAGGGGAGCCCTCCCCCAGGATTCTCCTGCCCAGCAGCAGCTGCGGGGGGATTTGAGCCTCCCTGTTCCTCTGTGAGGTGTGGCTGTTGCGCAGGGCTGCCGAAATCCATCCCTGTCCCGGGGAAGGGACGCTGCTGTCCCCGTGTCCTCTGCACCCAGTCCCACGTCTCTCGGGTGCTGAGCGCCTGCCCAGCTAGGGCTGGGGCGCAGGGGGACCCTGCAGGGAGGGGGGGCACGCACACGCGGCGTGCTATCCAAGGCCTTTTTTTATTAATGAGAAAAATGTGCAGGGCTTGAACGATCGCCAGGAACAGATTTATTCTAGTTCCCCAGAAATTAAACCGAAATGAAGGAGCGAGTCAGCCCGGCCCGGCACCCCCTCCTGACTCTGTGCTTGTTTTAACTTTGGAAGAATCTGACTTTGGGGGTGGGGGAGGTGGAGGAGGGAGGGGGGGCAATGTTTGGGTTTAAGCAGTTCCAGATGGGCTTGGTGCTCTCGGAGAGCTGAGGAAGCGAGCAGAGAGCAGCACGGAGATTTGGGTAACTGCCCCAGGCAGCAGAGAGGAGGGAGATCTTGGCAAAAACTCCCACTCTGCGCTGCTGGGATGGGATGGAGCTTGGCAGCCAAGCTACCCGTCTGTGGGGCGAGCCTTTGGATGTGCACCGAGTAACCTTTTTTGGGGAAGGGGTGGGGTTTTTTTTCTTTTAAATATCATTACTCCTTCTCTGGGCACTTTCCAAAAGTACAACCTGGAAAAAAATGGAGCTGGAGGGGGAGAGGGGCCTTTTGGATCTCAGCCTGACGCAAACAGTTGCCCTGCGGAGGCAGGTCTGCAGTACTGACCGCCTTTTCTTCCTTCCCCTGGGGACTTTGGGGCTCTTTATCCACCCGCACCAGCCCAGCTCAGCTTGGTGGCCCTGTGGGGACACCTGCCCCATAAAACCATGGCCACAGGGCAGCGGGGTCACAGAGAGAGGTGGCAGAAGTATCCCCATCATAACATTCCTGGAAACAGGGGTGGCTTTGCAGGCTGATTTGCTGCCTATGTCCTAGTCAATGGCATTCGTGGCTTGAGCAGGTCTGGCGTCTCCTGATCAGATGAGTTATTTCTGTGGCAGCAGAGGACGGCAGCATGGCCATTCCTGCTGGGGACAGCGACCTATAAATCTGTCCTGCCTGCTGGCCATAGAGCTCCTGCCTGCCTGGCACGACTGGTCACATTGTCCCCATGGCAGAGAGCTGCAGCAGGCAGCCCCTTCCCCTGGGTCAGGCAGGGGCATTCCTGTGCCAAGTGGGCAGTCTGGCAGCAAGCAAGAATAGGAGGCTGTCTGTGGGATCTGTCCATTCCCCTTTGCACACAGCCTGGCACAGCAAAGTATCTTTTCCCCCTGGACAAGCTGAAGCAGCAAGTACGAGGGCACATCACCACGTGGGCAGGGATGGCAGCTCTTCCTTTTCCAAGCTGACCCTGGCGTAGCGCACTGGGCTCTGACATCCGAAATCCCCGCGGTATTAATAGAACAGTAATTGCAGTGCAGGGCTGGGCTCAGGCAGCTGGCTCCCATCCTCTCCCAGCATCGGTATGGCCTTTCTGCAGGACCAGGGCCTGGCAGTGGGACCTGGCAGGCTTTGGGCAGCGGGCTGCACGTGTCCTTGGTGTGCAGCTGGAGGACGGAAGCTGCGGTCCTGCAAATGTCCGAGGCTCCGGTGCTGTGCTCTGGGAGGGGTGCACACAGCATGATGCTGGTGGATGCTGGAGCCCAGCTTGGCATGGCCCCTAAACAGCAGAAATCTGCCCTTCCCGCCTTGATCCAGTTTGTGACCAGGCAGAAAGGAGCACCCATCCCTCCCTGCATCCCAGCCGCTGCCACTTGATCTGCCTTTTGCAGAGCTGGCACCTGTCCCCTCTCACATGCTTCAGTCTGTCTCGCAGCCATCAGGAAACAGCTCCTGGTGAGGAGCACGTGGCCGGAAAACCCTCTTCAGCCAGTTAGTGGATAGTGGGTTAGTGACAGGGCAGGGCTGGATGGAGGGAGCGGAGCATTCCTGTCCCCCTCCGCCTCACATGCCGGGCAGCTCCCAGTCATCTGGGATCTGGAGCTGGCCAGCGCAGAAGGTGCAGGACATTGGGGTCGGATGGGGAGGACTGTGAGAGGGATGCAGTAGGCCAGTGGCTCAGAGCCATGGGACTCCTGGCTTGAGGTTAATGCCCCAGTGTAGATGTGGGATTGGGAAATGAAAGATTCATCCTTGGAGCGTCATTGGAATTGGAGTTTTGGGCCCTGCTGTGAGCTTACCATGGTGCTGGCAGGGCTGGAACTGGCTGTGGTGAATGATGCTGGGACTGGCAATGTTGCCCACCCCTGTCTGGGCTCTCTGGGCAGAGACTGCCTGGCTTGGTGTGTGCATGCGCCCTGTGTGCACAGAGGGGCCTTAATCTCAGTTGGGGCCTCTAGGCCCTGCCATAATGCAGAAATAATGAGTCTATTATTAAGTGCCCACAGTACTTCTTCACTCTGGTGGCTCGCCTCCAGCAGCAGGCAGAACCTGCCCCGCTTGAAGTGGATGTGTCATCATTTGCCTCAGCAAATCCGATCCCCTTTGATGATGGGCCAAACGCCCTTGGCATGAAGGGCCACAGCTGTGATACAGGCCCCATTTTTTTCTTTCTTCCCTTCCTCTCTTCCCTTTGTTCCCAGTTCATTGACAAGTTGCTGGCTTGCCTCAGACCTGGGACAAATGGACATTGGTGGGCATGGGCGGTCAGAGCCCCTGTGCCCCCTGGAGAGGGCCGGGGTGAGGGGGCAGTTCCCATGGCAGTATCGCGTCTCCCCCCTCGGCGCTGGGGAGCAGCAGGCGCCCTGCTCGGCATAAGGACAGGTTCCCAGCGTGGGCGGTGATAGGGAGTGCTCCAGCCCTTCCCTTGGGCTGAACCGCACTGCCTGGCCTGCCCGGCCTGCCAGTCGGGGAGGGCAAGGGTGGGACCAGCACAGCCCCCTGGCCTTGCGCTGGGCGCTAGAGTAGACAGGTGTGTAGGGGGTCCCGGAAGAGATGGGATTCCTGAGGGAGGATGAGGGCATGTGAGCTGTGCAGCATGCTGGCAGTGCTTCCAGCCCCATCCCTGCAGAGGGATCTAGCAGACAGTGCCTGCTGGAACCTTCCCCAGGCACCCGAACCTGACGCCTGGCACCTCCATCATGGGTACCCCCGACCACCAAGGATGCCTGCTGGTGCTCTGCCTTCTGCCTCCCACTCTGCCTGCAGCCTTCCTCCGTGCTCTCCTGGCTCTTGACTGCATCAGCAAGAGCCTCTCCTCCCTGCAGTGCAGCTCCGGCACGAGGGACTGCCAAGTGCCGAAACCTCCCAGCACGCCACCTCCTGCGCTCCAAAGCTGCTGCCTGTGGTGTGCTCCATCCAGGGAGCACATGGGCTGAGTGGGATGGGAGAGTTTCCTAACTGTAGGCAGGATGTTGAGTCCCCTAGCCTTGGAGCAGGGACATCCCCTGCCTGGCAGGAGGATGGCTACAGGGTTTAGCTGGGGTCAGAGGGGGAAGAACCCTCCTGGAGGAGGAGGAAGAGGGATCTGGGTGAGCCGCATGCTTCAAGAAAACGTGTTGCGGGGTCTCCCAGACCTGACGCGCTCACAGGGTGCTCCTGTGGCTCAGCTTTTGTGTATGGAACGCTTGTCAGCGGGAAAAGTGCAACCTCAGGTTCTCTCCCACAGGCAGCTCTTTGTTCCCAGATAAAGGACCTTACACCAAAGGCCCTTTGTGCCGCTGCTCAGAACAGTGCTGGGATTAATTGTACCGATAGGTGCTTGAATGGGGAGCACGCAAGGCCACTCACTCCTGGTGTAATTATCTTCAAAACTGAGAAAGAAATTAAAATACGCAGAGATGCCCCTTTTGGTGGCTTTTTGACTAGCAGGCAGTCTCCAAGATTAAAAGTGCATCTCTAAACAAGCTAGCTCTCCTTCCAGAGGAGAAAAGCATGGCAGTGAGGGGAAGAGGCATCTGGCACCACTGTTAGCAGCCACCGTGGTGCAAGCCAAGCCATGTCCTGAGGCAAATGGTCCAGCCATTGATGGCATCTGCAGGAACTCAGCATGGGGCAAGTGGCCACATAAGGCCAGTCCAGGCCACTTGCCCCATGCTGAGCTCCTGCAGACACAGTGCCATGGTGTGCGTAGCTCACAGAGAGCATGGGCACGTTGTAGAACAGGTTCCTCTGTTTGCAGCGAGGCTGCGTGGGTGTCTTCACTAACTTTTCTCCCTTACCTTCTTCCAGGATGCTCTGGACTTGCATGAGCTGCCTTCTCCTCATCGGGGCAAAGAGCTGGCATCCTATATTGCCAGCGTATCCTGATAAAAGCCATCAGTCCACGTATTCAAAGGAGAGAGCGTTCAAAGTGGAGCTTATTGGTGGAGACGGTTGAGTCTTCCCCAGTGGCTTCATCTTGAAAGAATTTTGATATTTCCCCCCCTTCTTCTGGCTCAGCCATCACTGCCGCGCACGTCTGCCGCTCAACAGCGCGAGACGGGCTCTCTGGGCCTCTTAAGGGGGGAGTTCAAACGTTTTCGCTGGCCTCAGACCATGCATGCTGCATTCCTGAGCCTCAGCACCGGGAGAAAGAGGTCCCCGGCTCCAGATGGGTCCTTGCCAGTGCTTCAAACACCTAGTTGAACTGCTTGGGACTCTGTGGAGGTGATGGGAGGGCTGCTGGTAGGGGACCGCTCATCTTTGCAGCTCAGGGTGTGCTTGGGAGGAGACGTGTAGGGCGGGGAGGAGGCAACCAGAATGATGCTCACAGCCCTGTCCAAGGAGTAAGAATCTCTCCCTGTCCCGTGATCCCACTCTGCCATGGAACTGCTGCTTCTATGTGGAGTCAGCCCTGGTCAGCTGCACTTGCTGAGCATAGCGAGGCTCCTGCTCCATCGCTTGCTTTTGTCCAGCTGAAGGTAAGGAGAGGACAACTCCCAGTGCTGCAGACAGTGATAAAGCAAGCCTTAGGGTGACTTCCCCAAGCTGGCGAAATTGGGAGCCAATTTCCCGTTGACTAATGGGACCAGGCTCTTGCTGTGGTGTGCGGGATTGCAGTGGCTTTGACTCACTGTTCTAGCCAGCCCTGACGCTGTTCACGTCCCTCCACAGCACCTGCAAACCTGAACCGCGACGGGAAATCACCGGTGACACCTCTCAACCCACCTCTGGCACCATGGGCCGGAGGGAGAGAGCAGCTGGACCACTGAAGCCCAGTGCTTGGGCTCCCCAACCCTGAAGACTTTCACATGCCCTCTCATGGAGGGCCAGTGCTTGGTGTGCCCCAGTGGTTTTGGGAGAGAGGATGAGGTTCAGGGCCAGGCCATGGTGAGAGCTCCGCGGCGCCTTTAAAGGCTGAGAGCACTTTCAGCTCAACAGCTCGTGCAGCTCAGCTCAGCATGGGCCACTAGCCCCTGGACCACACAGCACAGAAGCCCACAGGGCCTTCCACCCACAGCCTTCACAATGGCAGGCTGCAAGAGTCTGGGAGGCTCCACTGACCTCACCTGGGTCGCTCCGTGGCTGCAGGAAACCCCCTCTGCCCTCTGTGCTCAGCCTGTTTCCTTTAGCTGAATTGCTCAGTGATTTTTTTTTTTATTATTTCCCCCTCCCCGCTCTCTCTGTGTGGTTTACGTGTCTCTCACGCCAACAGCAGGCTTGGCTCTGTCAGTTTTTTCTCTCCTCTGCTGGTCAGATGGCAGATGCTGCCAAATTAGGATGCAGGCAGCGAGCCTCTTGTCCAAGCTGAGGTTCTGCCCACGGCCGACACTCGAGGGGAAGAACGCTACCGGAGGGAACAACTGCTATGGCAAGGGCTTCCTACATGGGGCCTGCTGCTGTGCAGGAGAGTTCCCACATACCCTGGACAGGTTTGGGAAGCAAACACCCACCATGGTCTGGTCAATCCAAGCTATGCTGTGGCTTGCCACAGCATCCTTGTATCGCTCTGTTTGTGGGCACACCCTGCCACCCAGATCCCCATCTCCTCAGCCTGACTCACCGCCACAGCCGCTCATCCATCAGCAGCCCCAGCCCTGAGAACACAGGGCATCCCTTCCCCGCTCCTCCTGCAGAAACACCCCCAGCTGGCCGTGCCGGCAGCAGGGCCCTGCACTGGCTGGACCCTCACAGATTATCCGCACCAGGAATTGGCAGCCCCGCACTGTGAGAGCTGAGCACACGCTTGGCTCTGCTCACCGCCAGCACGGCTTGTCTGGGCCCTCACGGCACCACTGTGCCCTTATTAGGGCAGCCAGCACGGGGCCGTCCCTCAGAGAGGAGAGGTATGGGCAGCTCCCTTCTGGAACCTGTTCCCGCATCATCTGGCACTGCCCGCGCACCCTGGCAGCCACCCCACGCAGGGGGCTGAGAAGTGCAGCAGTGTCTCCAGTGGTCTTGTGGCTGTGCAGAGCCATGCTTGGAATCTTGTGCGGGTTCAGTAACTGATGGTGTGGGAAATGGGAGAGGAGAGAGATGGCAGCTTGCTGTGTCCCCTGGGCAGGTAGTGCCATGGGACTGAGCAGAGGCTGCCTAATGGGTGCACAGACCTGTTCTGCCCATCCTGTGTCCTAACCCTCCTGCATTACGTGCTTGACAGAGGGCTTCCTCCTTTTCTCCCTCTCTTTTTGCCAGATGCCCCTAGTTTGTGTTCTTGTGAAACAGCAAATAACCACTGTCCAGTAACCATCTCAGCACTGGTGTCTGTTGTAGATGCTGCACCTCTCCCGATGGGGAACTGGTACCATGAGAGGTGTTCCCTCTCTCCTCAGTGCCATGTCCACTGCTAGTGCAACCAGCCCACAATGGGACTGTGTTTGTGTTTGCTCTGGGCGGACAGCCTGGGCGAGAAGCAGGCTTGCTGGCCCAGCTGGGAACCTGGCAAGCCACGAGGCAGGTCAGAGAGCCCACGTGTCCCCAAATGTGCTTGTTTATCTGTGTCATGGTGGCACCCACAGTCCTGTGTCTGTGGGTGCTGGCTTGGGAGCTGTTGGCGGGTCTCCCCAGGGTGGGACGCGGGAAGAAGGTGTTTACCTCCAGTCGGGCTTCATCCGAAACCCTGCGATGTGTGAATGCTTCCTTCCTCCTCCACACTTCCTCCCTGGCTGGGTCAGCCTGGCGTTTTCCTGGGGTGGAAGGAAAGAAGCTGAAACTGCCTCTTGCTGTAGGGCTGAGCCATGGTGCTGGCACAGCTGAGCTGCCCTGGCATGTCCTTGTGCCCCAGCTGGCAACAGCGAGCAGTTCTCAGCCTGCTGCTTGGTCTAGGAGAGCCATGGCTCCCTGCCCTTCATCTCGAGCCTGGGTGGGCTGAGAAGTGGACAGATGGATGGGCAGCCCTTGGGGAGCTGCATGGGGTTTGGGATGGGGCCATACTTGCAGCTGGGGAGGGGGATGCCCTCTTTAAGGAGATGTTTTGGCGCTGGTCCTGGGTCCTGCTCGGTGCAGGCAGCAAAGCCCCCCCTGACCACACCAGGTTCTCCAGGCATTTGCACTGCTGTTCTGCCAAACCCCCCTAGGCAGAAGGACCCCAGGGTGCTGGGTTCACAGGGCCAGCAGCTCACAGAGGGGCCATTGGCCCCTGAGTGTGTCAGTGTGCTCTCATGCTCGTGTTTAACTCCTCGTTTTTGCACGTGGTGCTCGCGCGGAGCCACGCGGCTCTGCCTGGGATTAGCGACAGCTGCCTGCAATTGCAGCTCTTCCCAGACAAGCGTCTCGCTCCCCCAGGGCTGGGGCTGGGGCTGTTTGGGGAATGCTGCCGGGGTGGTTTGTCTTGTAGTCTGCTCCAGGAATGTTGGCCAGACGGTCAAATTCTTCTCCCCTCTTGTAAAATGAGTGATGTGGGGCGTCTCTGGGAGAGCAGCCTGCCAGTCCCTCCTCCTCTGGATAAACCTGCCTGGCCCGCACCGCCCTGTCATGGGAACAGGCCCTTTCAACCCCAGCCACAGTAAATACTCACCCTGCCAAAGCAGAGGGGGAGGGTGCGGACAGGGGCGCCAGGTCTTCCTCCTTTGGCACCCCCTGCTCTGGCTGGGGGGCATGTTTGGCTGTGCTAGTGGCTGGGGATGGCAGCCTGTCCCCATCTCCCCCTCGCCACCTGGCTGGCTCCTCGTCCTGCCGCTTGCCTGCTCCAGCACAGCTCTCCGGGGACGCCTCGCTCTTCCTGTTCTCTTGACAGGAGAAGAGAAATCTGGAGTCTGTCTGTGCCGCTCCCCCCTCCTCCCACCATGTCTCACCCCCCAAGTTGCTGTTTTCCACAGAAATGTCAGGCTCAGCTCTCCTCTCCCCCACTCCTCCTGGTTTCTTTCCCCTCTAATCTTGGCCTTCATCTCCAATTACTTCTTTCTCTCCTTCCTTTCTCTCCAGAGACCCTGATGGACACGAAGTGGGTGACCTCTGAGTTGGCATGGACAAC
Source organism: Notiomystis cincta (assembly GCA_013398075.1). Lineage (NCBI taxonomy): Eukaryota > Metazoa > Chordata > Aves > Passeriformes > Notiomystidae > Notiomystis > Notiomystis cincta. Next base: position 36,749 of record VZRX01015318.1, on the reverse strand, counting down.
TCATCCAGAGACAGGGGTAAGTTTGGAACCAGCCCTGGTCCTGACCTCCAAAGGCAGAACTGGCCCTGGCCCCCTGAGAATCATGGTTGCTCACCAGTGCCTTTGTGAAGCTGGCTGCATCTTTCTCCTTCCCTCCCGTGCTTATCCTTGCTTCATGAAACCATCTCCTCTTGACTCTGTGCCAGCAGAGTGGGAGTGCCATGGTCCCTGGCCTGGGCTGCTCTTAGTCACCTTGATGACCAGAAGGGTTGTGACGGGTGGAGGTGCAGCTGCTGCTCTTCCCTGTTGACTGTTGCCTGTTCCCCCCCACCCTGTGCCGTTCACGATGTGTCCGTGGCACTGATGTCCCTGCCTGGGGGATCTAATCCTTTCCCTCTCAATCACAGTGGGAAGAAGTCAGTGGTTATGACGAGGCCATGAACCCTATCCGCACGTACCAGGTCTGCAACGTACGGGAGGCCAACCAGAACAACTGGCTTCGTACAAAATTCATCCAGCGCCAGGATGTCCAGCGCGTCTATGTGGAGCTGAAGTTCACTGTCCGGGACTGCAACAGCATCCCCAACATCCCTGGCTCCTGCAAAGAGACCTTCAACCTCTTCTATTATGAGTCAGATACGGATTCTGCCTCTGCAAACAGCCCTTTCTGGATGGAGAACCCCTATATCAAAGTGGATACAATTGCTCCAGATGAGAGCTTCTCCAAGCTGGAGTCTGGCCGCGTGAACACCAAGGTGCGCAGCTTTGGCCCCCTCTCCAAGAATGGTTTTTACCTTGCCTTCCAAGACCTCGGAGCCTGCATGTCCCTGATCTCTGTCCGGGCATTCTACAAGAAATGCTCCAACACCATTGCTGGCTTTGCTATCTTCCCGGAGACTTTAACGGGGGCCGAGCCCACTTCCCTGGTCATCGCACCGGGCACCTGCATCCCCAATGCAGTGGAGGTGTCTGTGCCCCTAAAGCTGTACTGCAATGGTGATGGCGAGTGGATGGTACCCGTGGGAGCGTGTACATGTGCGGCTGGATATGAGCCCACCATGAAGGATACCCAGTGCCAAGGTATGTGCATGGCAGAGTGATCATGGCTTTTGTCCCCATGGGTGCGTTGATGTGAAGGAGGTGGTTTTGCATTGAGCTCGGTCTGGTTTTGGAGGTTTTTCCCTGATGATGGAGCAGGGTGATATCTCAGAGGACTGGTCTGCAGTTTGACTCCGAAGCTTTAAAGCCGTCGTGGTCTGGAATCGTGCAGTGTCCCCTAGGACACACTGGTGAGCAACCACCAGTGCTACCCTCTGTGGGATGCATCTCCTTGCACAGAGCTGAGGCTCAAAGCATAGTCCTCAGCAGGGATTCAGCACATTTAAGCCCTTGAGCATTACCAAAATCTCTCTCACCACTGCTGCCGTATCCAGCATCTTCCCTCTCTCCCTCCTGCAGTGCTCGTGGCTGGGGCGAGTGATTGTTCTTGGCAAGTGTGATTTCACGCTGTTTGTGCGGAGGCACTCGGAAGCCCTGGTGGTGAGCAGAGCTCCGCTGTGGGAGAAGCCATGCTGATGCATGCTCCCCCTGCCAGCACGGAAAGCTTGCAGCAGGGATGGTAGAGAGGAGCATGAAGGCAGGGGATCTGAAGCTCCCTGTTCTTGCTGGAAGGGAAGGAAAAACATCCTGCACATGGAGATGCTGGGGATGGAGAGCCACCCTCGCAGCGGGATAGCTCTGCGTGGGTCCTGCAGCTGCCATGCTCTCCCACGATAGCTCTGGTGTTGCTGTTTAACCCCAGTTCGGGTGTGTTGATAAGGAAAAATCTGTCTGGATGGATGTTGCACTCCCTTGGGGTGATTTTTTTCTTGAGAGCTGTCTCTGGCAGGCAGGACCCTGCTCTGGGATGGCTGGGGTTTAGGGCAGAAAGGTTGCCGTTCCCATTGGCTGCAGGCATTGTACAGGGAGCGGGATGCTGGCTGGGCCCCCAGCACTGGATGCCTTGTGCTTGCTGATGACGGGATGCTTGGCACAAGCCCTTTGCTCTTGGCAGGGGCCATGTGATTTGGGATGGCCTGTGACATGGGGCTTGGGCCAGACTGGTTTCCTCGTGGCTTTGGGAGCAGCGTAGCTGACAGCCATGCTGCTGTGGCTAGTTGGGGAGAGTTCAGTCTCCACAGGGCCACAGCTCCACCAGGGATCCAGAGCCTCCAGCACCATCTCCAGCACAGCCCTGACTTCAGTGCCACAGCCCCCTGCATCAGTCCTGTGAGCAGCCAGTCTGGCTCCTCCTGAGCAGATGGACACCAGTGCCAGGCATCCATCCACACTTAAAACTGCACTCAGGTCTGTGCTCCTGGGAAGCTGCTTTCATTCTTGCTTGGACTGGGAGATCTTAGACCATGCATGATGTTGGCTCTTTCCCAGCAGAGAGTGGGGTTTGGGCACAAGGTGACAGAGTTTCCAGCCAGTACCGGGGCTGTGCTGAGAAGGGGCCATCCCAAGGCAGGACAGAGCTCCTCAGATTAGGCTCAGGAGCCTGGGGCAAGGTCCCGTCTTCGCATCCCCCAAGCGGGACAGACCCCCACGTGGCAGCTTTCCCAGCGCCTTTGATTTCTCACCGAGCCCCAGCTTCTGCTGCAGCAGGCAGGGAAGCCATGCTGAGCCATGGGCACGTCTCCATCCGGCAGGCTGCCTTCTCGCTGGGCAGAAGCGGCGGTGTCCTCACGTTTCTCTGGGAAAGTTGCGCAGCGCTTGTAGGATCAGATTTTCCGCCATATGATCGTGTGTTTTAAGTGGAAACAGCTGAAGAAGGGCTGGGAGAAGCTGGAGCTGCAGCTCCTTTTCTCCTCTTGGCTGGACGTTCCCTTACCCCATTTCCACAGCCCAGCAGCACCAAGAAGTCTCCCAGCCCCTGTGTCATGGGCAGCAGTGTGGGTGCAGCCTCCCAGAGCTGGGGTTTCATCACTCCCGCCCCGGGGAGCGCACGGGGGCTTCACCATGCGGGCGAGCAGCGCTCCAGAGTGCCAGATGGCATTTTAATAAATAACAATACCCAGTTACTGCTTAGATGGGATAAGCCCTGTTGTAAATCTCCCCCTTTTCCCAGACTTTCAGTGGCCTTTGAAGATCTCCTCCTCCTCCTCCTCCTCCTCTTTATCTCCATCCAGAGCCAAGATTAGAGCTCGCATTCAGACCTGTTACAATGCAGCTTGTATCCCGGTCCCTCGGGAGCAGAGGGCTCATCCTGCCCGACTGAAGACACTTTCTTTGGCATGCTTTGTAAGGCGATACGCCAGGCTGGTACCTGGCGCTCTACTCCTGAGTTGCCACAGCATTGATTTGGCATCTCATTCTCAGCCTCATTATCTTTATTTAATTAGCATACGGCCCTTCTGGGGGTTGTGCTGCTTCCCACACACTCCTTGCCACGCAGAGCTGCAGAGGCAGCTCTTGGAGGACAAGGAGGAGCTGCTGGCCAGGGAGGGGGGCAAAGGCTCCCACATGTCTCCACAGGCTGGGGTGCACTGCATTCACACCCCAAGCCCTGCAGCCCCTGGGGTTCACCCTTTCCCCCAGCCCCATCCCTTCTCCTTTTGGTTAGGAGGCACCCAAACTGTTCAGGGGATTTGGTGTCAGGGGGCTCCCAAAAAATGCTTCTGGGCATGTGCTGCATGATGGATGTGTTGGGATTTGCACCCCTTGTGTGGCTGGCTTCACATAAAGATAGAAAGGCTGCTGTGCTGGGCTGAGCAGTGAGCCCCCTCCTTGCATGTCCCTCTGCTCATGGGGGAGCCCTGGAGGCCACAGTGGCCTCAGTGCCCTCAGAGCCTGCACCCCACTTGGAAGGGGGATTGAGTCTGTGTGGTGCAGTCTGTGGATACCCAAACCATAGGAGCACCAGAGGTGACAGTGTCCAGCATAACACCACACTTTCCTGAGACCCATTTCTCAGTCTTTTTGATGTTTCTTTTCTCGTGGCACCAGGCACTGAACATTTGGGCACAATCAGTAGGTGAGTGCAGGTCAGGCTGGGGCCAAAATCAGGATTTTTGCAAAAATAAATTTCCCGTGCAATCAGTGACTAATGAAAACATCACCCTGAATTAAAGAAAAAAAAATTGCCAAGCAAGCATTGCACTTGCCAACTGTTTGCAGCTTTGCATTGCAACATGGGCTTGCTGCATGAAACCCAGGAAGTGAAACTGCCTGGGATTAATTGCCCAGGCTTCCAGATCAAAGGCAGCAGCAGGGAAGGCAGGGAGAGCTGCCGGTTTACAGCCAGGCAGCTCCACAATGGGTTACTTGTAACACAGTCGAGGAAATCTGCCCCTGCCGTCCTGCCTGTGACCTGCTGTGGCTCAAGAGGCAGCTTTGCTTATTGAATTTTTTTTCTTTTCTTAAAAAAAAAAAGAAAAAAATTGTTTTCCTGCCTGTTCCTTGGATGCCACTTCAAACCCCCAAGGGCTCTTTCTCTTCTCTCCCTTCAGATTTACTCCATTCACTTTTGGACTATGCTAGTGTGAAATATTTTCACCCAAAGGGTGATTATTTTACTTTTTTTTAAATAACTGCCTTTTAAGAGATACTTAAAAACAGAGTTACCGCCTCGGCTGTAGCCAGGCTGTTGCTTCCACAGCTCTGCTCCATCTGTAGCCACTTACGACAGCGAGAAGGGAGCGAGCTGTGCAGGTTCATAAAGCACAGATCGTCCCGAACAAACCTGACTGCTGCCTCTAAAGAAATTACAGGGTTGATGGGCAAAGGGATATGATCAGTTTAATTTATCTAGGCTCAGGCGAGGCATCCTGCTTCAGCCCTACAGGGAGAGGAATAGCTGGAAGGATGCTGGAATATTGTAGTGTGAATGGGAAAGCAGTCAAAATATGAAACATGGTAGTTTGGGGCTGGTTTTTCCCAGTGTGTCACAGCTATCCCTGCCTTCCCTGAGGGAGGGGACCCCAAAGTTTTGGGGATGCATGCATGGTTCATTGCTGCTTGCCTGCATCCCATGCAATAATGGAGGCTGCCTACGGGATGAGTCACTGCTCTCTGCTGCTGCCAGAAGGGTTTTATTTCAGTGGTTTTTTCAGCTCCCTTCCTTGAACTTTATTCATCAGGGTGGGGATTGTATTTGGGAATAGTACCCTCCTCTTCCTCCAGCTCTGTGCTGCAGCTCTTTGAGACAGGATCAGGCCCCTGGAGGTGAGCAGCTGATGAAAATCCTGGAAAGGCTGCCAGAAGCAGCATGGCCTGGTTTGCCATGCTGGGCGTGTGATGCCCCGTATGGGGTGCAGGGGCAGCTTTACAGCAGGGCTCTGTTACTGTCCTTCTCTCTCCCTCCCTCCCTCCTCCCTCCCTC